>CAAKHB010003988.1:3884-52134 GCA_901007665.1 Aeoliscus strigatus
GGGGGGGGGGGGGGGGGGGGGGGGGGGGGGGGGGGGGGGGGGGGGGGGGGGGGGGGGGGGGGGGGGGGGGGGGGGGGGGGGGGAACATAACATATATAAACCCACAAAGAATCCTAGGCAATGATTCCTTTCCATCTCTGGATAACTACAGTAAATATACATTGTGTATATACATGGTCACATGTAACTGAGAATTTTTGAAAAAAGTGACTGTCATGCGTCCGTGTACCTGTGGAGTGTTGTCAGGTTTGTACAGATCGCCTGGCTTGCTGGGTCTCTGCTCTATACTGTAGTACTTGCATGGGTTCCACTGGACCAGAGGAGGATTCTGGGAAGGCTGTGGTCCGTTGGGGACACTGAGCTGCATCACCATCACTCCAGGCCCAGGAGGGGGTACTCCTGAGGACACACATACACATTAAACAGGCGGTTTATGGCCTTGATTGGTTACGATGAATCATCTACAGACAGATGAAAATCACCACTGACAGTTTATTTGACAAAAACAGTAACTAATGAAAATAAGTGATTCAGCACAAACATTCACAATAATACGTAATTTACAACCATGTGCTTGTAACAAACAAAAATGTTTGCTTTACCAATGGTAGGAAAAGACCAGTTGTCACAATTGTGTTTTTCTGCACTTGCCCATCATTTCAAACACCGGTCAGCTTTAGACAGTTAAGTTGATCAAAGGTTGAGTCTAAAATATTACTTAACATACGACTGTCGACTTGGTATAATTCAGTCAGTCTGGGGTGTATGAACTAACCATAGACACACACGACCATGATTATGATCCATGTTTGCTTGAAGCCGAATTAGTACAAAGGCCTTTTAAGTTAAGGTATTCCCCGATTTCATTAAAACATTATCTTTTAAGGCCATTGACTTACAGGTTTAGAGGAATGTGAACCCGGTGTACCTCTGTCTGAACTTTCCTCTAGATACCTTTTACCTGATGTTGCTAAGTAGTAAATGAAAAAAACACCATCTATTTTTTTTCAGGTCAGGATCTACGTGCACATGCACATCATAACAAAAACAGCACGTAATCCAACGCATGACTGAAGTACACAAATACATCACAAATGCTCAAGCTATTCATCAGGCATAACAGTAAGAGCTATTTTAAAACAAAGGGAGGTTAAGAAACAGGCAAAGCACAAGACAATAAGACAATGGATTATAAGTAGTAACTCTCCAGTGAGAACGAAAACATCATGACTGTGAAGTAAGCGTTTTAACAGGGGGCTAACTGTGTTAAACCTAAAAAGGAAATCTGTTGTTGAAATCTGTTCATGATGAGACAGTATTAGTTAGTAGATTCAAGACACAAATGACAGACAACAAATAAGGAGGAGAGAATGAATCCTTGGTTATAGACGGTGCAAACGAGTAATCCAACTGATGGTCAGTTTAAATAAACTTCACACACAAGGTACAATCCCTCATCCACATGTTCAGGAAAGTGAAGACACAGGCAAGTAGCCAAAACACTCGTAGATAGTGTAGTTTCAAGCCGTATGGACCATGTATTGATTGAACTCCAGGATTTGTTTTCACTTCATGTTGTTATGGAGAGCAAGTTCTATGGGCATTAGTAGTCAACGGGTTTGCATAGTTACAGGTCGGGAACAACGTGTCCATATGTACACAGCGATTGCAGCCTTCAGCTGCCACTGTATACAAATTAAACTGACACTGCAAATAAGCCGATGCAATTTGTCCTGGATGTCAAAGACACTTGGTAGAAACATTGCTGTAGCAATGACTGTGGCTGTGGTTCCCAAGTTCTCTATGTCAGTGCCAAATTAGGAATTATCAAACTTGTCATACTATATATCAGATGTAAATACACAGAGGAGTCAATAAAACAACAGTATTGAACAGAAGGCAACTTTTACTAGAACTAGATTTAGAAAGGGTGGCCATCTGCCTCAACTCTCTAAAATTAGCAGACAGAAAATCATTCCTACTACACCATCTCTCACCTGAATATTGCTGCTGCAGTTGTTGAGGGTTGCAGGGGGAAGGTGATGGTGTGATTTGATACTGCTCAGAGCTGGGGGGCTGCAGGTAGCCTACTGATGGGCTGAAAATCACACATTTGCAAAGAGGCAACTGTTTCACTATTCAGTAAAAACATCCATGAATATGATACTGAGGCTGCTACAAACCAATTTAATATCACCGAATACACACTACGTGGTTACCATTCAAAATGTTTTGGTACTACTGTCACAATTGCTGTGCTGAATTAATACGTACGTTGTGCTATTCTGCTGTGTGGGGGTGATAACACTGTAGTAAACAGGCATGGGGCCCTGGACAGACTGGCTGACTGGCACCATCACCTGCTGCTGGTACTGCTGCTGCACCACCTGCTGATTTTCATTTCCCACTGGCACCTGATTCAGTGTACAGGGTCAGAGAGAAAGACAACACTCAGGAAAGAGTCAAATATATAAACCATATTTATAATGTAATTATAATGTATTATAAACTATGTCTTGCCAAATGTGATGTTTATCGCCTGTTCAAATATTTGTAAAACCTTTATTCTCAATGCTCACTATGTTAGTGTCACAAGTTCATAAGTTTAATAACTTTTTAAAATATATCATAATGTCCATCTTCATAATGTGAAGTCTCCATGATGCCTATCCTGACACATTCAGAATTTGTTCAACATGCTCTTGTGAAACAAATATTTAAAATAATTTTTCCTTTAATTATATGTTTCTCTCTTATTAAGCACTGTTAACAATATTAGCTCTTCCTTAGCTACAGAGGTCTAGTTTCTTGGGGAGGTTTAGGGTTAGGCTTATTGATTAGGCAAAGTATTGTATTGAAAAATTGTTCTTGCTCTTTGTAAAAAATGTTAAAACTGTGCACCAGATGGCACTGTTTAACCAAGTGAGAGAAGCCGCACGCATCAGGCAATAACACACAAAAAGCCCCAATGCTCGAAATATAATCATTCATGGAATTCTATGGTTTTGTTTCATACTGCAATTCTGATTGCAACACCAAACAGTAATATTACAGTACCTGATACGATGGCATCTGTGGGTACTGAACCATTATGCTTTGCATTTGCCCTCCCATGCCTGCTCTCTGGGAACTGAGCAGACCAGGGTTTTGGGACTGCTGCACCCCCATCATGCCCTGATAGCTTGGCTGCTGGCTGGGCATCATGGTCTGGATACCTAATGACAACAAAGAGGAATTAGTAGAAAGGTAAGAGTAGGGTGGTCAAGGATGAGACAGGGATAGATCTTCTATCAGAAGAACAACATCCTTGGAGATGATGGCTATGATATGCTCTTTACCTACTTTCACCACTTAATTGTGGGAACATTTGAAAGCATGTATCTATCTTTATCATTTCAGAAAATGTACAAAATTGCAAATTTGAGGACACATCTGATATTTATTTAGTATGAATCTTCACCATCACAAAACCTAAATCAAGTAACACCCAACGATAAAAACAAGGTCTCATTGACCATGATCCATGTGGATTTAGCATAGGTCCACTCCACTGAGCCAGAGTCCATTTGGATTGTCAACATTTTTTTTTATCACTTACTGTATAAACACACCAGCCAACCTTTACAAACCTAAAGTGAAATTATCTGATGGGTAAAGCTCATAGGTTATTGCCAGAAAAAACTCAAAGTACTCTATTTTGGTGCAAGCATATTTGAATTAGCAGAAGAGGAGGATCAAGGGTGTTTATAATAAACCTTTCACCTAGTAAACTTGAAACTAGATGTGATTCAGCAGTTACTTTGCTGGGCAACATTATATCCTTTGTATAAATGAAGTAGCAGTACCAATAAAAAAAAATTAAAAATTAAAAAGTACACAGTTTACCGCAGTTCTAGTCTATATACAGTAATCTCATTGGAGTCATAATGTTCTGTCTGACAGGGTTCTTTTACCACTTCAACCAATTGTATGTCTTTTTTTGTTTTTTGTCACGTTACCACACTGACTGCTGGAAAAGCAGCACAACAGAAACGGTCGAGATAAACATACAACATGATGCTTATCTAAAACCTTAAGGTTGAGGATTTCATACTGTCCAAGTTTATTATTTTTTGTCTTTGTTGGTCAGCATGTAACCTATCAGCCAACAAGCGCCATGAGTTTAGTCTTTCAGATCTTTTCTATATGTATTGCAAAAGCCTCAAAGCTTAGGACCTAAAACTGGTCAGAACTGCTGTGATTCAAAGGGGGTAATATATCCTTTGAACTACAAAGAATTGAGCAAGACTTCATAACAGTGTTTGTAAAATACAGACCTGACTGTGTGGGCTGAGGCATGGGTTGTGTGCGCTGGGCTGGATAAGACACCTGGTGGGACATGGGCTGGGCCACACGATACTGCTGGCCTGAGCTTGGATACTGACCAGGAGGGTAGTATGACACCTGTATCTGCAGGAAAGCAACAACATTTTAATGAATAATGAATACACTCAGAGAACTGCTCATGAACCACAGCCATGCTTTTTTTTTTTTTTTTTTCTCAAGAGATATCGCTTTTAAGTGTTCTTCATACAAAGGAAAACAGATCAGTTAGTTTTGTGAGGGCTGAAAGTGTCAGACTTGGTGAAATTCAACTATAATAATACAGAGTGGGAGCTACAATACATGAGTAATTCATATTCAATCAGTACCTTAGATCAGCGGTCCCCAACCTTTTTTGCACCACAGATAAGTTTCATATAAGACATATCATGGTGCGGCAGATAAACACGACTAAATACAACTATACCATCAGCATGAAAATGATAATATATATAAGATGAAAACAAACAGGCTTCACTGCCTCATTAGCTCATCTCCACATACTATGCAGAGCAGCGTTGGCGCATGTGAATCACCTGTAGCAATAAATCCCAATGTCAAATATGACTCCTGGTATTGTCTGTTAAATTTCTCTCTGAAGCTGTAGGTTGCTGTTCCCTCCGCAAGCCTTTTCCTCAGAGCAAAAAAGCCCTGCAGCGATGTTTGTTGACTCATTTTCCAGAAAGTCTGTGGTCTTCATTTCACTGTCACAGTGACATGTGACTCTGATAATGAATAAAACAGAAGTTATTCATTTGTTTCCTGTGTGGTGCAGTAACACACAACGCCGGTGGTTGGGGACCACTCCCTTGGATAAAGATAGATACTTTATATATATTTTATCTCCCAAGAGAAATTCACTAATTGAATTTGCCTATTATTTCTATCATCATAAGAGCAGACTTCAGTCAAATACATTTAATGAGCAAATTATGTGTAATGAGTGACATCTAGTTGCAAAGTAAGTTGTTATAGCTATTAGTTAGCGTGGAGCATTTTCTGGTTAAATTATCCCTCTCCTTTCATGTTATGTCTCCACTGACGTCTGTGGAAAATATCTAGCTCTTCAGCTACAAAATGTTCCATGTTTTAATAGCTACTCACTATGTAGCTTAACTGCCTCCTGTTTGCAGTTGGATGGATCTGAGACAGCTGAAAACAGTTGTGACTGGGAACAAGTTACGTAAAACTGAGGGTAACTGCAGAGAGGATACATAACTCTGTGGGGAATCATTACCATAGCCATTTTAAGACAAGAGTGTCCAGAGGAAAGTCTTGAGAATATAGAACTTTGAGCAACTTATGTCTTACACAACCAGGTTAAATGTAGCATTTCAAAATGAGACATCAAAAGGACAAAGAGAAGTCAATTTTGAGAAGATCGATATGTCATGGTTTAATCTGCATACATGACTACATTCAGTCCATTTTGAGGCTGCAGCAGTGTCAATATTTGCACTCCTGTTAGACTGTCGACCACCCACACACTGAACAACAGAGTGCATCTTCCTTTCCCAGCGACTACGGTCAATAGGTATGGAGATCTGAGAGTGAGGAAAAAAAGAGGTGTGGAGGGTGATAAAGGACTATCTATAAAAGGGCAGAACTGGATGGTACTGGAATCTGGGAAGAGCTGCATCAGCTTGCAAAACCTGGGATGTAAAGACAAACCCAAAAACAGGATCTTTCATACATCTAAAAAACAGTACGGTGTGGAAAGCGACTGCTACCAGTGTAAGGTAAAATGTGCACCTGAGAAGATTTAACATACATTGGACCTATTTTTAAAAACATGGCTATGGTCTTATAAAGGTGCACTGACTTTGTCTATGCATGTTGCAACTGACAAGGTTCATCAAAGCTTCCTTCGCAGCATAGCCCATAGCTGAATAATGCATGAATAATGCACTATTCTATAATCCAGAATTATTCCTATCTAATATGATTCATCCAAATGTCTGATTGAGAGAGGACGGGATAGGAGTGTGAGTAACTGAACGTGAGAAACGTCCTTGTCACCACCTCTGTAACTGGAAGATGTGACAGGTTTTCTGAATGACTGAGAAGGTGACGCAAAGCGTTATTGACAGCAAAGACCAAAATCTGAAATGGAAGAATACTGATAATTTAGGGAAAGTAATGACATGTCACATTTCACTCTAAAAATTGTACAAAAGCAAGTTGCTGTTTGAATGTTGTTTCCATTTGTTTAACCTGATCTTGTAATACAGAGTCAGTTCATTTAAAAATAAAAATGATTACATCTGACAACAGGGCTGTATTTTTGTCCGTCTGACTGATAGCAGAATTATGCAAAAACTACCAGCAAGGAACTTGTTGAAGTTGCTGTCTGTCAACATCATTATGCAAAAACAAGTTGCTCCGGATGGAAACACCCAGGCGAGGTTTGCTGTCATATAACTTTGAGGACAACTAGTGATTCTCCACACACGATCCTCTGTATACAACTACCCTGCAAGATCACTACTGCAATGATATTCTGTTGCTTCCCATGTTTTTGCCTTTATTATTCTGTGTTTCTTTAACTTCGCTTTTTTAAATCTTTGCATGTGCATAGTGATTTTCCCTCACAAATGGAAAAAATAAAATAAAAGGAATTCTGGCATTACTGAGCAGAAGTCTGAGAGGAATTCTAGTGCTAATGGCCCATGATTCAGTTTTTTTTTTTGTTTGTTTTAAATCATACTTGTCATTAACTTCTAATCAAATATTATATAAACAGACTGTCCACACATCGCTGAGGAATAAATGAAGCTTAAATGATGTAACTATCAAATTCCTGTGATAGAAAACCCACCAGGGGATTGTAATGTCTTCCACTTAATGTTGCATAAAAGAAAGCAATTCATTTTCATCACTCTTATATCATAAAAGGCTTGAGCAACATTCATTCACTCATTCATTCATCTTCTACCGCTTATACCAGTTACAGGTCACGGGTGTGCTAGAGCCGATCCCAGCTTGAGGAACATAACTAGTATAAAAGATGGTTGTATAAATGTTTTAAAATGTGGATTCAAGTGACAAATTAACCCTATAACATTACATCAACACTACCAGCACACATAGTTCTTGAAGGGGGAGGGGGGGCTGTTGTAATGGCTTGTGTAAAAATCGAATTCTATAACTAGAATATTGGTCAGATTGACTTGACAATCAGACAGGCTACACAGGCTAAGTGGTCACCATGCCTCAGTGCTCCTCTGAGAACACCTGAATCGAGATAAAATTTATGATCCAGAAAATGCTTAACACTTGTAGGCATGCAAAGGGAGAGGTAAGGGAAAGCTTCTGGGAGCAAGGAATTTATGCACCAGTGAAAGAGAGCATTTACCTGACAAAAAAAATACTGTTCTCATTATAATGGCTGCCTACCTGCTGAGGAGGCGGGGGCTGCATGTAGCCTTGTGGGGGTGGCGGGGCCTGCATGACAGGCTGGGATGGAGGTGGTGGTGGAGGTGGAGGATGGGGATGTCCTGTGGCAGGCTGGTACCCAGAAGGGGGAGGCATAGGCTGACCTGTGGTAGCCATTATGTAGCCAGTTTGTGGAGGGGGATGCTGAGGCAGTACAGTGGGAGGGGGTTGATACATGGGGTCAGGGTTCTCACTGGAGCCCTGCCGACTCAGCGTCATCTGACTGAACTGGGGCGCCAACTCTTCTCCCTGGAAATAAGAGGGATGATGCAACTGCTCAGGTGTGACTGAGGCTTCGCAATTTTAAGCTGAGTAAATGAGAGATGATCAAAGTTCTAAACTGCAACATCAGCAACAACTGAATAGTTGAGACATTGTTTTTCCATATATTTCTCTATGAAATTGATTACTTTAGGATAAATTATAGTTAAAGGCTGAGTCACCTCACTCACTTGTATTAAGTAAAGTTTGGTCATCATAAAACATATAATTTTCCAAAATATAACTCCTCCTAAATAGATTACTTTTTGCTGGGGGAATTATTTTGTTACTAGCTTAATTTTATATTTTTTATATTTAAAGATCTTTCTTATAAAGGGCTGTATTTGAACGGTTCAGAGCAGTGAAGACAATGATTAACTAAGTTTATTTAATTAATTAATTAATTCATGAGGAAGATGCAAGTATCTAGGAAAGTATAGCATTAGCAAATTGGCGAGTATGAGTGTGTCAGTAAAAAAAGTCTTGAAGAAAAACAATACAAAAGATGCAAGTACAGAGTGTGTCAGTACCATTGTGTACTGCTGGGGAGGAGAAACTGGCAGGAGAACCTGGGGGCAGGAAGGGCTGGAGTAGGAGACAGGCTGAGAGGGCTGGAGAGATGCTACCGGCTATAAACACCACCGAAAGAGGGAGGAAATACATAGGTAGATCAGAGAGAGACAGAGGGGGGAGAGAGAGGGGATTATGTGAGGCAGTGAAAAGGAGGGAGAAGGTCAGCAGCACAAACATGGAAAAAGTTAAATGAAGACATGACAGAAATGGGTTAGATAACAGAGGAAAAAATGTTACTGAACAGATGAATAACGGTGATGGAAATTATATTCGGTTCCTTAAAAAATGTACAGATGCAGGAAAACTTGCAAAATGAAATATAATTTCCTCTATTCAAGGGGGACCAGGAGAAGAGATTGCTACAATGAAAAAAGTTGTCACTGAAAAACTGTAAAAAAGAAAGTGATAGCAAACTAGCTTGGTCTTGTGTTCAAGTGAACACATTCTGCCTCTGGACTAGCATGAACTAATCATGTTCATACACCCTCACTGTTACACTGAATATAATCTTATAGACCTGAAAGTACTTACCTGAGCAATCATGTGGTTGCCCATGGGGTGTTGCTGTGGGGTAGGCAGCAAGGCAGTCTGAGGCGGAGCCTGGGGCTGTTGTGGCTGTTGCGACGGGCAGGGAAGCAGGCTACGGCTGGACTGGGAAGCTGCGGGTTGAGGACACACATCAGGACTCACTAGGAGCAGGCCTAATGATGCAGAGAGAGACATCATCGATAAAGGAACTTATGTTGTATATATATGTGACAAACTCGCCAGAACAATGTTGACACGTTGAGCTTTTGCAGCTTTCGTTAACAAGTCCAAAAGTGAAAATTTTATCAAGATAATTTAATTAGCTCAAAAGACAAAAGTTACAACAGACAACAGTTAGCCCCAATGTGTATGCTGTTTGGTCATTTGGAGAAAAAAAAATAAAAATCATAATTACAAAAATAAAGGGAGAAAAATGGTAAATTGAACAAAATGGTAAATTCAGAGATATTTCAAGTAAATGGAAGTCTTGATCTGCTTCTGGCGAACAGAGGATGGGCAGATCAACAATTTACGCTTTGTAATCAGTTGTTCAGTTATTTCGGTCTAGACAGGATGACCAAAATACTCTCAGAACATTTTAACTTGAGTGATTTAGAAATAGATGGATGGCTGTACCTTCATTTAATATTGTCATCCAATGTTCAGAAAAAATAATATTTCCTGAGATGTTGAGTTACTGCTCATACAGCTAGGATCAAGACAACATGGAAGATGCAGCCTCTCCTTCAACTTATCTCGATAGTCCTTACCAGAGCGAGAGCCTTTGCAGCTTCCCTGTGAGCCTTTGTTGCTGCCGAGGCTATCCCCTCTAGTCAGGATGGAGATGCCAGAGAAGCTACTGGCCTTTGTGACAGGTGGCCGGAGGGTGCGGTTGGAACTGTCTGAATCTGTGCTGCTCCAGGGCCGAGGCTCCAGGCATTTCATGTCACTATCAGTGCTGCTTTGGCGGCTGCTAGATGCTCGGCTAGAGCTCTCACGATTCCCTCTGAGAGAAGACAGAATGTGGGGTAGAAGAGAGAAAATGTTGAAATCAAGGGGACAAAGTAGGTAAGGACCCAGGGAAGTGGGCAAGAACAGATCAAGTAATAGGAGAATATAGCAAAAAGTTTGCAAGTGAGAAATATGTGCAAATTACAGAGCGGTGAGTTGAATAAGAGGCCAATAGAGAGAGGAATGTAAAGGGTTGGGATGGGGAATACATAAAAGGGAAAATGTGAAAATTAAAGAATGTGTAGCAGAATGGAGGTGGAAGAGAGACAAAAGTTCAAAATAAACATGACTGGAGGGCTAAGTGGAAGCAGTAAAGAACAGGTATGTTCATTAACAGTCATGTTTTCACAGCTTTTAAGGTGTGGCATTCAACACAGATGCATGTTGTCTAGTTCAGTGAGATCACGATACAGATCAGGCAGCAAACCACCAAACAATATTTTCATTTTTAGATATACCACATAAATATGCTCTCGCTCTCATACACAGACACACACACAAAAACACATGCAGGGAATTAAGTTGCTCAAGACAAATCAGGGGAAAAGAGAATATTACAGTGACTGATAATGAACAGAATTTGATACATAAACCATCCAAGACCAAAGACAACATTCACAACAAATGAGTAAACGTAATGCAGATTTGTGTGTTATTAAACTGAATATAGATAGAATCACACATGCACTGAACACAAGTAGTGGTAAAGAGACAAGAACACAGATACACCTGTAAATTAATACCAAATGTACAAAACCATCAGACGTATATTAACACTACACACACTGTCTACAAAATAACCACTTACTACCACTGGTTCACCGCTTTAAACTACAGTACATTGCAACATACACTCATTGTCTCTGTGGTTTATTGTTGTGATGCTGTCACCCTGGATAAGGTCAGCTGTCAAGAAAACCAATGATCACACTGTAAGCGGAACCACCATTCAGGAGAAGCCCTCCATCACAAGTTAATGGCTCGGACTGCATCTGACATATTGGCTATAACAATATTACTGTGCGAATAAAAGATGAGTTGAGTGGAAAAAACCTTAAGGTAACAGACAAAATTATGTCTGAACGGATGACATTATATAAATAACAAAAAATCTATTGGCTACATTGCATATGCGGCACAGCACCATGTTTCATGTGGAACGCAACAGCCCCACAAGTTGACAAAAAAAAAAACAGCCATTTCTGTTTTTTCCTTTCTCAGTAAGAATAGAGATACAACGTATTTCCATGCTGAGAAAATGACGAGCATTTATTCATGACATAGAAGATTAGTTGTGGGAATCTCCATGGAGAGAGCAGGGATGTAAGTGTAGTAAAGCCCTACTTGTTGTGAGCAGTGTTTGAAGGTAGCTGTGGCTGATGAATATTTCAGTGAGTGTAATTACTGGAGGATCTATTTTGAGTCCTTTCTGCAAAGCCTATTTTCGAAGGCTGGGTGCGCTGCCACTCTTTGTAATGGCAGACACACACCTATCCACTCCATTCTGTAGTCAAAGATGAGAGCATTATGATCAGCAGGAGATCACATGATATTTCCTTTGAATGTCATCCTCACACGGCATTCCCCCATCACATGAACAAACAGGGGAGGCAAGGAAGTAAGGTTGGTATGACTCAATCTTCATTTGTACAGATGTATTACGTATTAGGGTACAATACAGTACAATGTACACAGATAAAGATTTAAGGTTTACATCAATAATCCCATTTTGATTTCATGTCAAACTGACAATCAATTCAAAAATAGTAATTAACAATAATAATAGCTCTAATAATTAGATCATTAAATGGCAAAATTTATGATTTTCAATCTGATTTGTATCATACAACGTTAGATGTTCAGAAACAATGTCCCTTCTCTCAGAGCCTCTTTTGAACCAAAAGCAAGTCTGGCACGTCTGCCAGGTGGTCATCCTACTACTGAGGTACCGCTCAAACAACAGTGATCGGCTCCTTACCACTCATTAACACTGCCTGTGCAGCATGTCACTAAAGCCATCTGCATAACAGACATGGAAGGTGTTCTGAAACACTTGTTTAGAAACAAAACGACTGCAAGCATTTTTTTTGTTTTGTGCTTCGTGTTTTACCTTTCTATACATAGGCAGCATTGCAACATTACTCCAGCAGTGGAAAACAATCTGATGTTCTAATACTCACAAATGAAATAATTACACAGAATAAGTATAGAAGTTCCTCTATCATACTCTCAAACACATAGTTCTCATCCAACGGAAATGCTTTTAAATGTGTATTTCATTCAAAAATAAATGTAATTGTTTGGCGTTGACATAAAAAAATGGTGTAGGAATACTTGCAAAATTACTGGAGCAGTTTTCATAACATACTGATTTTGAACAGATGGATTTTTCAGGTTTTAACTAATTTTGACGACCATTTCCTGCCATCATCTGATATTCTGAGGTTCAAACAATTGACCATGAAGACGCTGAAAAAAGCACTTAAGCTCTCAAAAGAGAAGAAAGTACACTGAAATTTCTTTAGAATCTTATGTTACTTAGACTGCATGTACTCTTGTGACATGTTAAAAAAACTACAATATTGCATTTTAACCAGATTAAGACCAGAAAACAAACAGGTCACTGTGGAAGCAATGCAGCTACTTTATATAAAAATGTAGTTGACAGTGAATGAGTAAGGGTAAGTAGATCAATGAGTCTCCAGTGAAATCACAAAGTAGCCATGCATGGGCCATGGGAAGCCCCACGGTGCAGTGCTGGAATATCAATCAGCCGACTGTGCCAAGCAAAGATAAAAAACAAAATCACCACAAGTCACCACTATCGTCACTAAACGACTTTAAAATATGGGCATAGCAACACACAAGTCAAAGTCAACAGCACCCCAATACCTAAAGATCTGCCTCCTCTTTTGAGAGCTAGAGCAGTAGCCCTCAGTGGAAAGTCTGTTGGGGTTGAAAATGCTGGGGTTACAAGTCTGTGTTTGAGAAGATGAGAGGGTTCTGGGGAGGGTGAAATAAGGAGGGGTGGGAGGAAGGTAGGCATTGGGAAGCACTTTTGCCCCTGAGAAGAATGAGGGAGGGAAAAAATGCATGCAAGGCAAAAACTTTGTTCAAAAGCCCACGCTCCTTCTTTCTCAGCAATTTCTGTTCTAATCTTTCAACCTCAATGGCCAGGGTGCTTAGGAAAGAGGCTGAATATAACTGCTGTGACTGCTTACTTCATTCCCCCGACCTACAAATCTTTCTAGTCTATCCCTCTTACATTTGAAACCATCAGCTGATGAAGATTGATTAAGAACAATATTTTGTAAGTTTACATTTTTCAGCACATTATAGATTAGATTTCTATATGCAAGATATTGCTTGGATAATTGTCATATACAGAGTGCAGCTACATCTATCTTTCTACAGAACTACAGAAAGGATGCAGTGTTACGATTTGCCGTTTATAGACCCCAGGAGAATGCATCATCTTACCTGTTGTCATTGATGTATCCGTTTTGAGAGGACTGTAAAAAAAATGACACCTACACATTATGAACAGCTTCATTTATCCAAGAGTCCAAAGTTAAAATATTTACACATCAGAGATGAACATTTCGAGGGTGATTGTGGTGCCATGTTTAGTTACCAGATGATTAACCCGATCGAGAAACAATCAAATCCCAGATGTACAGCTTTAAAAGAAGTTGTATGTAATTGCAGGCAAACAATTAAAGGCTTAGTTTGTCCTTCCTGTTGCCCAGGTTCAAAACTTACTTCTCGGGCAAAGATCCGGTCTCGTACCCGCTGATATTCTTCCTCTCGTTCTTCAATGGACTTGCTACGCCGCCCGTCCTGCAGTGGCACACGGATCTAAAACATGGGTAAACAATCATGTGAACATCAGAGTAAACAAATTACGATTTCCTGCCAACGTAAAGAAGCAGACTTAGACTTATGACGTCACACCAAGTTGAGTGATGGTGAAGATGTTAAAACGTGCTAACGTGTAACTACAACAAGTGCCATAGCTTAGTTCATTTTACCTGATTATCATCCTTGTCCATGCTGGCATCATCCCTCTTAAGAATGAACTTCTTCTGAAAGTCCATGTTACGTTCATCCTTGATGTGTTCTGAGAACCTTTGTTCAGGGCTACGAAATAACAGGAACATCAAGTATACCAGTGAGTATTCCTATGTCACACATATTTATTGGTCAAACTATTAAAAAAGTATTTTTGATCAAGCTTGCTGATGTTTTCAGATCATGAATGCTGGCATTTATACCAGTTAGAAACTACACTTACATGCGTGTGTTGCCTGTTTTGTTGATGATGACAGCCTTGCCTGTCTGATCAACATTGTGGTCCATGCCGAAGTAGGCAGCCACACGGTGGAGCAGCATGCGGTGATACGAAGTCATCTGAGGAAACTTTTTATACTGGTTGCTAAAAGAAAAGAAGTTGTAAGTAGGTGGTGTTATTTCAATACTAAATTGGAAAGAACTGCGAACATACTGCCGATGTTGAACATCTATTTCCACAACTATTATTCTTCTGAAATAATGTGTTCTTTGGTCCACTGAAAGCCGAGTTTGCTTTTAAAAAGACAGTATCCTTTTTAATAGATTCCAATTATTTTCTACATAAAACTGGCTTTGTAACTGCAATACTGCAATGTCTTCCTAGGACATTTTAATTCAGCTGGCTGATAAGCAAGATCCCCCACTTTTGGGGCAATCAATCAATAAGGCGATTTACTGCTTGACACTGACTGATAATCTTTCCATTACAGAATAACAGAAGCCAAGCCCGAAATAGTGCCAACGTAAACCCGGCCCATAAAATAAACAACAAGCTTCTCTATTTCACTCATTACCTCAGCAGTCTAAATAAAAAGGAATGGATTGTGGGCAGCTACTTGTACAATGTGGCTTACTTGTCATCATTAATGAACTCCAGGATATCTTGTTCTAGTTTGAGCAGCATCATTCGATCCCTGCAGGGTTCAAGAGGAGAAAGAGCGTGTGAGATTATAGGTCGGAAACCAAGTAGAGTGTGAAATTCCTACAACAATCTACTTATCATTTATCAACTAGTAAAAATAGAAATGTAATTACAATTGTGCTACAGTTTCTTATCTGAACTTTGAATGCATTTTTATCCGTCTTAATGTTGAATTTGGAAACAGTCATGTTGCTGTTTCAGTGATGTTAAACACTGATGATGGTCAGACGACTATCAGCCCTAATACATTTTTCATTTGTTTCTGTTCTTGGCCTTCTTACGGTTAATTAAACAGATAGATTACACCGTTTACAAACAAAGTTGTAACTATTCAGTTACACATTATAAATAATGTTCACGTATCTCAGCTAGCTGAAACAAAAACAAATATGATGTACATCATATTTTCTCAATTTACAATGATATTAAAGTAAAAGAGATTAGCAGCTTGCAACAATCTCATACCTGGGATTGTTTTTCAGTGTGTTGACCAGAAATTCGTGAACATCTATACCTGTGGAGTCAGTGTATTCCTGACTGGAGTCTAAGAGAAACACAGAGAAGGAACATGTGCAGCAGAAATGAGTAACAAGTGACACTGTTGAAGATACAGAACGGTGAATTAAGGATGCCGCTCAGCTTGTATCTTAAAATATCATACACGTAGAACACATCAGACACTAAGGGTTCAAAAACTGTATACACAAAAACACACAAACACAATCAGCAGGGAATCATTTTCAACCACGTTAGATGGCTTGGATAGCCATTTGATCTCTGATGCTCTCCAACTCTGCTGACACCTGACGGCCATGAGAATCAGGCTAGGTGATTGCAATCCTTTGTCAGGCTGTCAGAATAACTGTCTGAAAACTTTCTAGCTAGTCCCAGAACACTGCCACCCATGTACTGACAGCAACTATAGAATCCTAATAGAATTCAGGGTTCTTCTCCTTTTGTACAAAGCCCTGACCGGTCAGGCTCCGTCATACTTCAAAGATGTTATCACCCAACTAGAACATTATGCTCCCAGAATTTAAACCTCAGCGTTCCTAGAATCTCTAATCACTCAATGGGAGTGTTCAGCCACCTGTCTCCTCAGGTGGAACTGCCCTGGAACTGCCTTATCGTTTCAGTCCGGGAGCCTGACTCACTCTTTTTTAAGAGCAGACTTGATCACGACATACTGTACTAATTGACAGATTGGAAAAGTGGGTGGGACTTACTGGCACCGTACTACACTGGTGGTGGCTGAACGGGAAAAGATTATGTGTGGGGTGCTGCATGTTGCCCCTTGCTCAGATTATGGAGTACTATAATATTTCTTGTGATACATATGCTGATGACAACTTTATATTTCGGTGTCATAACATGATTACAGTCCCTTACTTTCACTGAGTAAGTATATTCATCAGTGGATGTGCCAGAATTTCCAAATAAGACAGAAGAGATTGTTTTTGGCCCCAAAAATGAAAGGTCAAAGATCAGTGCTCACCTTAACTCCATGTCATTGACAACCAATAAAGGCAGAAATCTTGGTGTAATTATTGACACCTGAATTTTAACAAACATTTAATGCTCACAACCAAATCAGCTTATTAGCGCCTGAAAAATATAGCCAGAATTAAGGGATTCTTGTCTAAAGACCATACTTAATTTCTGTGTATTATTTAGTCCCCCCCAGGAATCCGCGATCGCAGAATTTACCGCCGATTTCAAAGCACTCTGTGGAAATCAAATGAAGTGAATTAGCAAGCAGCTATCAAAATGACAGGCAGACAAATGACAAACATGGAGCTACGAGGAAATGCGGTATAGGGTTAAGCTCTCGTTAATGCCTGTCGCCTTCTGTGATATGACTGTCTGCCTGCAGAGCGTTTTCTCCGGACTTCGCGGTCCGTAAAAGTCTGCTGATATCCAGTCCAGATCAGCACCAACATGAAAATAAGATGATCATGCGCCATGATGTACAACAGAAATTGTGAGGGATTTGTTGTCTTCCCACATAAACTCTCTGACCAATGACCAACGACATTTGCGGTCACATGACTTTGGTTTACAGTTTCTTGGCTGTCTGAGTTTGTACTTTGTGAACACAAACCGGAACACATGAAAAACTGTAACAATGTATCATTCTTGTTACAAGAGTTCAACCATAGTTTGGTGACATGTTTCACACTTTATGCAAATAGTTCTTCAAATAAATCTGCCCAAGAGGGACAAAGAGAATATTGATGTTGATATTTCATAACCACCATTTTTCATTGTTTTGGTATTTCAGTTAATTTCATAAGAATATTTTTACTTCATTATTATATCAATTTGCTTTATAACTGGTCATTTTAGGTTGTTTTTTAATGCCCGCGGAAAATCAACTTCCAAGACGCAAAATCAAGAATTGTTCTCCGTGGAATCAACACTTTTGCTCTGCAGATTCCTGGGGGAACTAATTATTTGATGATTTTAAAAATATGGGCCATGATCAATATCCTGCACTTCACTAACCCTAACATTTTATACTGTTGCATTACGTTTTAATTAACTTCTGTTTATTCATTTTATTCTCTTTAGCTAGTGTCTTTTGACTTTATTGCTTTTTCTGTTTCCTTTGATTTTTTATGTTTTTAATGTCATGCCTTAAGGCTTTCCTCTTTGACAGCACTTACTATAAAGGTTGACTCAAGGCCGTCACAACTTACCACGTGACAACATCTTCCGTGGAGTCTTGTCCTTCTTCTCCTTCTCTTCATTCTCAAATTCATCCTTTGAGGACTTCTCTTCTTCCTTGTCTGATGGACAGCTAATGTGAAGCTGGATGATATCCTAAAAGACACATTAAACTATGAGAATTTTATTTCATGTGGCCAACTCAACACAGCTGACACTACATAAACTGCTGTGCCCTATCAAACCAAAATTCTCAGTTTACTGCAGAAAATGAACTAGGTTACATTGTTAGGTATTAGCGGTGAGGGTTATATAAAGGAATGGTACCGATTCTGGAGGTCCATCACTGGAGAACGGACCAGAAGACTCCTCACACACTGCCAGACTCCGTACCAGCTTCAGTTTAGCATTAGACTGAAAGAGAATCAAGCAAATTATCTGTAAGGCTATTTTTGGTGATTTTCAGTGAGCTTTGAGTGATCTTTACAAGTGCACACAGCCCTCTGCTTGTAAAACATACAAATACTATGACTCTATAAAATTGGAAATTTGTGTTTTACATGTACTCCTTCAATCTGATGTATGATGTAATGATAAAATCCAGTATTTGTGGTTGAAAAAAATAGCCCAAGCAAGTCATCTGTTTCATATCTCAACATTGGAGATTAGAAAATAAAATATACCAAGTAACACAATATTCTCTTTCACTACGTGTCCTAATTGTGAAAACACTGCCAAGTATGTAGTTTTCCTAAGTGGTGCGTCATTCCAAGAACCAGAACTTCTCAAGTTTCCTTTAAGTATGTAAACTACATACATTACTTAATAATTACTAAATCCAGATTTACACCAAGAATGTATTTGAACTGAGAAAAGGAGAATGAAGCTCATTAAGATACTCAAGGGACAATGAGTGATTTTAAAGTGTTGTTAATGTGAACAATTGAAAGGTGTGGGAATCTGTGTCTACTCCTGTTAACTCATTATATACGGGAGGTGCCGCGCGTCATCTTCCTTGACAATGGGAGGTGACGTGTATCTTTCTACCTAAGGACGAGCAGTGTTGCCAACTCCTGCGTGATAAAACAAAATAAACAAACTAAACTTAGAACTACCAGTGGACTTTCTTCTATTGATTCCTGTGTTTGTTTTACATCTTGCTCAGTAACCAGCAGTGGATCAGCAGCAACTTTGTTCTATATGCGGTTCTCTTTTCAGTGTGGATTCAGAGCGGTGAGGGAGGGTTGGTTTGCTCTGTATGCAGCGAGCTGACCGCCTGTGAGAGCTTTGGGTCGGGAGAGGAGCTCATGCAGTACCCGTTGGCCACTCCGCTGCTCATAGAGAACAGGAAGGAACTGTGGAGCAATATGTGCTGTTGACTCGGCAACTTGCCGCTAGAAAACTCTCCTAAAACACCAGAAAAAGTCATTAGATTTGTTGCTAGTCGCTTTTAGGAAAAAATGTCAATGGAGGGGTCTGAAAAGTCAATTAAATATCAAGTCAAGTAAATATAGCGACAAAATCATTAAGTTGGCAACTCTGAGCATGGGATGATGATCACGTCATTTTGTAGTGAAGCTGTATTTTTCCAGCTATTTCCTATCTCTAGGCCAATGAACTGTCAATGACCTGTCTATAATGATGCAGACCACCACCTGTCTATAATGGGTTAAACTTCAAAAGTAGTGTAAGTCTTATTACTCACTACTACTGTACACAGTGCAACAAGTAAAGTAAGTATCAGTAAAAGTCAATACACATTAAATGCACAATATTCACTCAGTCAATCTGGGCTCATTTTTCACAGGGGGTCTGAGGCAGAAAGGCACACACCTGTATGATGTGCTCAGTTCAGTAATATGGAGCTTGGTGTAAGATAAAATACTGACTGAGTAACTTCTTAAAGCAACCCATCACAGTTATCAAAGGTCCTAGGTAAAGGTACTCGTCATTTGTTCTGAGGGCATTACCACCCTAGATCATCCACACCGTACAGTTATGGCAGTTAAGGAATTCAGGTAATGTTAAGAAGTTGGCATCCGACTTATTAGCCTGAGGTTGATTGCATTAAATGTCAATAATGGAAGATTAGCTTAGGCAACTAGTAATAGTTGGGGTTATTTAAAGGAGAATTATGAAGTTCATAGTGACTTCAGTAGGGTGAGCGTCTCTGGGTTGATTTACATTAAGAAAGAAAACATCGTCACAGCTTACTTACCTTGGCCCTTTTCCTACCATGGCTGTGGTTAGAAGCCCGCTTCTGCAAGACATAATTCTCACTTTAAAAAGAATTCTAAAATATATAAAAACAGACGGACACAAAAAATTTGTAAACTTGACATATGCATCTTAAAGCAAGGAGATATTTAGCATTATTGAGCATGACCTCAACACATTTAGCACATCGTCTTCTTTAAAAATATGAAAAAATATTAAAAATGTTCCAGACCCACTTATAGAATAGCACTTATTTTGAATTTGATATAATGATTAAATACTTGCAAACAAACTGCATTCATAGTCTGTCGCTTCTTCTGACCTGCACATCATGTGGGGTGCTATCTTCAGGCTCCAGGCTATCTCCTGTCCCTTCCTTGGTGCCCTGTGGTTGAGGGGAGGTCTTGCCTCGACCGCAGGGCTCAATGAGTTGCCCACTCTCTCCCTCCTTCTGAATGTCTGTTGTCAGACTCACTGACATCTTCTTCGTGGAGGGGGAGAGGGTGGGAGACAGGGAAGGGGTAGGGTGTGAGACCCAGATGAGACTTTGGGGGGGAGGGGGAGGGGGAGAGGAGAGGGATTCTAGGCAGTCAGTAAAACTGTCAATGGCTGCACATAAACAATATGTGTGACAGTGTACTATATCCTCTACCTCTAGGTGGTATAGGCTCTGTGCCAGACTTTGTACCGTGAGTCTGGATGGGAACCACACACAGTAAGATAAGGGGAACCCACTAAGGTAGTGCGCTGGGTTGGGCTGCAGCAGGGGGCAAAGCGCAGTCCATAGCAAGCTGAGACCTTCAGGGTGGAACACAGAGGAGAACAACACATATTGTCTGTTACATTTTTGACTCACCATGCAAGACAAACAGGTCAAGATTGGTAAAAGACTAACAGATGCTCTAAAAGTTTTGTATAGCTCTTGTGCTAGAACTTCATTTAACCAATGTCAGGCCATGTCCACATGAACCAAAACAATATTTTGCCTCCTCCTCCCTTGGCACTGGATCAGAAATATATGCATCTAAATGGATTAATTGTAAATGACTCGACAGGCTGTGTGTCCTATTCCAGACCTGTAGGTGGGTGGCACTGACATTCACCAAAAACGGAGAAGAGAAGGTGGAGTGGCACTTCCTTGACAATTTCCGAGCAAATACAAACATCAAAAACACGATTTTTACCGATGAAAAAAAAGGGACGAAAAATTTTCAGTTACTTTGG
This sequence comes from Aeoliscus strigatus, assembly GCA_901007665.1. Lineage (NCBI taxonomy): Eukaryota > Metazoa > Chordata > Actinopteri > Syngnathiformes > Centriscidae > Aeoliscus > Aeoliscus strigatus. Next base: position 25,156 of record CAAKHB010003988.1, read on the forward strand.
TAACAAGATCCGCTCACTTTGAGTCGCAGTCACAACCGATTTGATACACATGTCAATGCGCTGCTAGCAATAAGATATATTAACGATACAGTGAAGCCACCTGCCCCCTGTTCACGATGTGAGTCGTTGATTCGTGATTTGACTACAATTTAATTTATACAATACCATTCGATACAATTCATGATGTGATTCAAAACAATTCAACATAATACAAAGAACTTGAACATCTGGTTTATAAACATTAGTTACTGTCCTCTCATTTCTTTCCTGTGAAGGATGAATTTGATATGTTATTTTCTATGAATCCAACTTAAAAAGAAGATGCAATTCCAAATGGAACAGACTGGACTATTTTTGTCCTCATAAACTCTAAATCATGAATTCATTACATTTCTTTTTAATCTCATTCTCTATCCACGCCATGCCGCCTTTTCATGTCAGTTGCCATGTTCGTCCTGCTGCTACATGGTATACACAGGTTAATCAATGGGTAGGTATGTGTTAAACGGTTTTGAGACACAACGTGGGGCGAAGAGGAGGTTTGCCTCCGTAAAACTCCTTTAACGCACACATCCCCATTGATTGACCCGTACTTATAACAGCAAGACATATCATAGATGTCCTGTCAAGTTTTCCATCTTCCTTAAAATATCGCCAAACTTTCAACTTCTGCGTCTTCGCAAGTTAGCTGAGCATCCCCTCTTCACCTGTTGTCACGCTCTCACTTCCATCCGTTTTGTTTAGTAACTGCAGCTGCGCAACTCCTCGATGGTGATGGTGCGTTCAAGACATGTCAAAAACACGGGTGCAGAGGAGATAAATTATGTAATAAACAATGTAACCAGGTGTTTACCAATGCAGACATGCCAAGAACAATAAACTGCACAGGTACTCAGCAGCTGTATCCGATGCGCATTGAAGCTACTGGTGCAGCCGCATTGCAAACATCTGTATCAGACCACCAATTCAAATCAGTTAATCTATCCATCCCTAGTAGTCACCTGAAGTTAACAAAGAAAACACCAAATACTCGATCTTTGAGCGGCAATTCCATGTTAGCCAAGCAAATTCAACCGTCCGATGTGATTTGTAACCGAAAAAGTGAGCGGAAAATTATGCCGATATTGTCGGCGTTACTGCAGTGACAAGATCTGCTCACTTTCAGCTGCTGCTATATAAAGTAAACAAAAAAAACAAAAACACTGAGAACTGGAAGAAAAAAAACAGCGCAAAGGTCCACAGAGGTAGTCGCAGAAATATACACACTCAGGGCTGTAAACCTAATAGGCTCACTATGGTCTGCAGCACAAATGCATACATGTACATTGTTGCTGTTCTTGTTGTTATGAGATGCCGAGGGAAGAGGTCAAAGGCTGGTGCGATGACACCTCAATCCGGAAAGTATGTGGATTCCCTGTCCAGACGCGAAACCGAGAGCGGTGTAGTCAAATTTTTTCACACTGGGACCAGGTTTTAAAAAAGTGCGTTTACAGGATCCATTTGGACGATCGGCCTAAAAAATGCAAAACATGTGCAAAGCGTCGCCATGTGGACATGTACTGAATCATTTCCCTCTGAAGACAAAAGCCACACATTAACAGCTGTTAATAGGTGATTTGTCCCATGTGAGAGCGTTACTACAAACAATGAAACCTGAATTCTTACAGATTTAACTAACCTGAAAGTGTGACATAACTTTGCAGCAGACAAATTTATCAATAAAAATGCACAGTGAAATTAAGAAAACATATTTACAATAGTCAGGTGAACTGTTGGGTCTGCAGCTATCCGACCAGACAAGGGGGAGGGGCACACCAACAGAGCAGCTACTACCTCAGCGGTCCTCTGGGGCCTCTCTCTTCTCCCTCCTTCTCAGTGCAGCATGGTCTGTTTTCTACTGTGGAGCCCTGAACACAAAAAGCAAGGAGGAAGACCCGCATGACGTCACGTTTCATACACTGAGTGACTCATCGCTGCTGCAGAGCCTCCCAGGGGACTGACAAGAGGAGCTGAGAACTCAAAGGCTGCTGGCATACAACGCTTACATTTAAGTTAGATTGTTCTTTATGCACTAGCAAGCCTGAGTTAAAATATATTTTATCCTAAAATTGAAAACAGCAGCACCATGACAGACAAGAAAAATGTATTGCTCAGCAAAGCTGTATACCATTTTCTTATTTATTAAATGGTGGTTAACATCCACAAGTTTTAGTTCACCAACATGTTATAGTGAGCTGGGCAGAAGAAAGCAAAAATTCAGAGAGACAATGCTTAGCTTAGTCTGTGCCTACTTTCTGCACGTTGTAGTGACACACAGCACAGGACAGATGAGTGGAAAAACAAGACAGGGATTCCCAGTGTGGGAAAGACCAAGACAATTCAATAGTGACTGCGTCATCAGCAGCAGCAGCAGCATTATATCACATCGTTGAACAGGCTACAGGCATGTTCCAAACCACCCCTCTGCTTATAACAGCTCAAAATACAGCTCCACTTTGGGGACAATGGCAAAATATCTTTAGCAAAGATTCCATTAACACTGGACATCCTAATCCTGATGAAAAGATGTGTTGTGGAGCTGTTCCATTGTAATGCTATTTTTAGGTGTAATCAATGAATTGATCAATAAAAAGACACATATATAACTCTCCCTGATAAAATGTTTTTCTACAAAGAGTGCAGCACATTTTTATAATGCCACAGCATAACATAACCAGCATATAATGCTTAATATCAAAGATCTGGCTTCTATCCTAATAACCAGGACTGTCTACAAACAAAGCTATGGTGCTTTTGAAACCACTGTGTTTTCTTGTCCTCTGACCAGACCTCTTTTATATTCCCTATGCTCTATTCACAACATTCACTCCATACATTCACTGCAATTGGCCCACAGGGTTGCCAGGGAGACTGTAACATTCTGAAATGCTGTTGTTTTGAGGTAAGAAGGGCAAGGGGGAAAATCATAGCAAAAATGAATACTTGGATTAACATGTGCACATACCAAGAGGTAAGAAAGAAGCAGAGTCAACCAACCAGTGTGAAACAGAACAGGAAGTGGTCCAAAGTCTTGACTAAATCAGGAGTAGTTATTATGCCTGGTTAAAGTATGAGATGAAATTGTTGTGTTTAATATGCTTTCTTCATGAATGATTAGACTGTGGAACTGAATTGACCTTGTGGGTTTAATAAATTATTCTGAACTGACTTGAAAAGATTGATGCAGGCTGAAACTAACTAGGTTTTATGTTTCATAACATGAACTAAAAAGACTAAAAAGGCTCTGGGTAAGAGAAACAGAAATGAGGGCATGCAGTGTAGACAGAATGAAAAAAAAATTAAATCCAAAGTATTTTTTATAGCCCCAAATCACAGAATATAATGTATATGTCCTTTCAAGCACTATGGAGCAAAGATCCTGGAAAATATGAACTTTCTGACGCAATGGAAAATGATATGTCAAATTTGGTATTAATGTGTACTAAGTCATTTATTTTTTTAATTTGGTAAATTAATCTGGGTTTAAAAGTTGAGTCTTTCGCACTCATTTATGTTCAACAGGAGACATTTGAACAGTATATAGTAGCATGTGTGCCAAACTGCCGATTTGAAATTTGAACTTCAGAATTTGAATATTTTTTCTGAAACTCTAATTACTAGAATAACAAGAACAGCTATCTGTGTGATTCAAGCATATTAGTAAAACTATAACATGTGTGCAAACAGACTGAAGAGCTACCAAACCAGTGAATGCTCTGATCTCACAGTGTCCCGTTTAGCGTTCCTGTGGGCTGGAGCTCTCTGCCAACTGCTGGCATCATCACGTGAGGTCTACAGGAATACAGCAGAGCCCCTGACTCAGGACAAATACTGTATCTTGCAGGACAAGAGGTTATTCATTGCACACTGGCTTAATCAGACTAATTTTAAAGGCTGCTGCTACAGCAGAATCCAGATGCACCTATGAAATGTATAGTAAATCAAAAGCTGATGGTTCATCATAACCACATTTTCAGTTTTCGTGCTATTTCCCAATTTTCTTTCATTCATAATACTATTTAACATTTTACTGCACATCACTGAAACATCCAACATCCAAATCACCATATCATCATGCTATACAGCTCCAATATCAGAAAATGCATCATTGCAATGCATTGTTGAAATTAGTAAGTCTATATAGAGCTCTACTCTCTCTGCTCTCCAGAATATTACAGGATAGATTACTTTCTTTGAAAAATAGGAGATTGACACTTAAGAGATGGAAATGCCACAGAGACATTTTGTAACCAGTGTATAAATATGACACCACATTTTACAAGTGAAAGCATGAAGCTATGATCTGCTTGCAGGTACTTCCTGTGCTTCACCAGGAGGAAATCTCTGCAAACTCATTCTCATATGGGGCTGTAAAATCAGTATTGTGTAAAATACATGTGCCCTCCACATCTGACACAATCATACAAGGCTTCCGAATGTGCTGACTGAGATACAGCAGGCTGTTAACTCACAACTATTGAATTGGTATAAGATGCTCACAGAAGACGCTCCGACTGGTGTGTGGTGGGCCAAAGCTGGTGTTATCAGTAGATCGTCCTGAGATCTATCATTCAAGAAGACAAAGGATGCCTGGCAGCCTTAAAATATTTTGGTCCCATAAAATAATATGCAAAAGATGAATCCCTTTGATTGGGACATATTATTATTATTTATATATTATTTATTTATTTTAATTCAATTGTCAATGGAGCTTCTCCAAATTGTGGTGTATTAAATTGGAGATTGTTGGTTTTTAAAACAAATGTCAAAAAAACAAAACCAATAAAAATCATTCACGGTTGTTAACAGTTGTTTTATTCTAGCACAACAAACAACTGCAGTCTTCTTTCTTCCTTTCGGCTTGTCCCTCTTCAGGGGTTGCCACAGCGAATCATCGATTTCCATCTTTCCCTGTTCTCTGTATCCTCTACTCTGACTCCAACTACCTCCATGTCCTCCCTCACTGCATCTATAAACCTCCTCTTTGGTCTTCCTCTCTGTCTCCTACCTCCAACTCCATCTCTAACATTCTCCTACCAATGTATCCACTGTCCCTCCTCTGCACATGTCCAAACCATCTCAATCTAGCTTCTCTAGCTTTTACTACTATCCTTCCTGTCTGTGTTGTCCCTCTGATGACCTCATTCCTAACCCTGACTGCAGTATTGCAACAAAATAAAAATAAGTAATTGCACCAAGAAACAATGAATAAGGCAAAAATGTTCAGCTTCCTCTGAGTAAGCAATACATTTTGTTAATAAAAACTAAAATGACCACTTCAAAATTCCAATTCAACTATTCCAGCAAAAAATGAGGCACAGACTGGGTAACATTCTTACAATCCACGGATTAACCAATTTTATTATTAACTGTGATCATACCTGTCACAACTTGAATGTCTATTGAATTACATTGTAACACCCTATACCGACTACTGTTCTACTGTGGTTACTGCTCAGCAATGAAACCCAGAAAGCAATGAGCCAATGAGTTGTTGGTTAATTATTTCATTCATTGCCATATTTCAATTTTCACAATGGAGAGGCATGTGTATCAGATATGCCTCTCCATTTCCTCTGCAGAGGCTGAATGAAGGATAAAGGTGAATGGAAGCACAGATTGCTGCAAACAGGAGCATGTACAAACCCACAGACAGCAGTGGGAGAGACACACGAGCTGCTCGACCCAATTCATCTCCTCTGTATTCAGCCGTGCACCTCACCCATTTGACGTCAGAGAGAAACCATTTCACAAAAGGCAGCAAGGTTATTTCTTCGCAAAGTAGAGGCTGTGTGTGTGTGTGTGTGTGTGTGTGTGTGTGTGTGTGTGTTTGGCAATGGCATAGTTAGTGCAAGCTCAGTGCCTACACATATATATCAGCAGCGTTTTCAGTGTGTGCATACCACTGCTGGTCTGTGTCAGAGAGGATTCCCCTTTGCACTGGTTGCACAATCTCACACACAGGGGACAAGGAGGCTGGCTGAGCAAGGCATGTCAGAGAATAATGCATACACATGTATTATCCACATAGACACACCATTTACACTTTCTAGCAAAAACTATGTACAGCTGCTGACGTTGACACTTCCACTAACAATTACAAAGCAAAACAAAAGTTGGATGATGACAGAAGACTGACAGACTATCTAGACACAAAAAAACGTGGGCAACATGAATGCACTAGAAGCAAGGGTTCCTTTTGTCACCTACGTCTTTCCTTTTCCTTACCTCCCTCTCTGCCCTTTCTCTCGCAGTGAAATAAGGATACCCCTTCCTGATTTCCATGCCATCCACATCAACCCCTCCCTTCGATATCATTCTCAAAATCCACCCACTAATATGTATTTGCTCAGTCTCTTTCTCTCTTCCTCTTTTAACGTGTCTTCTTAAATTGTCAGGCCTGCTGCTGACGCCATCCTCCTCCACTCAGCCAGCCCACTCAGTCCTATGGGACAAGCTATGACTCATTCTCTCCCTCCTCCCCTCCCCTTCCTCCCTAGTTACCTACCTACTTACCTACCTACCTACCTTTCTGTAACTATAAGTCTTCCTCTCTCGGTTGCTTGCACTAGTTATAATCTATGTATAGATGACAGAGGTGTATGGAGAGAAATATGAATAAAGTATTAAAACAAAACCAGTGTGGACAGTAGGTGATAGAAAGCCATGTTGGCTCATTTTTAAATAACAAAACAGATGGCGGTGGAGAGATAGGTGATCTTGGTCTGCATACAGAAGTCCTAATATAATCCATGTAATACTCACCAAGTAAATAATTAGACGGTGATCATATGAAGTATGAGACCAATGAGAACTGAATTCATTTAGCATGATTTAAATTGTATCTTAAATTAAAACAATATATTTAAAGAACATGTTGACACCGTTAACTGCATTATGGCTAGTTGGTGTGGTCTTGACTTCCTTCCATTGACAAAGTATTTCCTGATACATATCACAATCCACATGTGCTTTTCTTTTCATGACAACGATCAGTCTGAAATTTGACATGCATCAGATATTATCTTGTCATAACTTGTGAATTGAACTGTGATTTCCATAAGAACCTGTAAATATTCAGTGGTGGGAAAGAAAAATATGACAAATACTGAAAACATGGGTAAGACGAATAGATAAAAATGGGATTAGGATTGATGTTGCAAAGGTTGAAACGAGGAGGACTGTTTTGTTTGGTGGAAATGATGTGGGCATACCAAATACCACAATAATAAAGTAGCAACATTGGGCTGTTGTAAATGCCCCAGGTTTGTATGGTCCAGACCATGACTGAAATTCTAAAAAACAATGTTGTGACAAAACGCTCATAGCCTTACCGAGGCTTACATTTACGCCTGGGGTTGGGAAAAGGCAACAAAACAGTTCACTCTCCTTGATGACAGAACTGAACCGTTGAAAGAAAAAAGTGTCATTGACAGTTAAACGTTGACGTTGCTTCTGTAGCGATATTGAATGTGTAATGCTTTTACAGAACTTTAAGCTCTTTCTCAGACTCTACATTCTTTGTAATCACTCTCTTCTTGCAGGTTTGTTTGGTGGTCAATCGTGGTTAGTGCATCATTGTCATGCATGTTGTCTGGTTCTATAAATTTATTTATTTATTCAGGGAAAGTCAAGGGAGAGCATGTTCTTTTCCAATGACATTCATTCTCATCAGAAGACGAAGCTAAAGCACTGCCTGTCCATGAATGAACAAATTGGGCTTGGGAAGCATCAGTATCGTTCAAAAGTAATCTGGACAAGAGAGAAAGTCAGAAAGAGAACAGAATCCGCATAATATTGCTAACCGGCAAACAAACTAAAGAAAACATAACCTCCTTGGCAATGTAATTAGTAAACCTGAAATACTGGTAAAGGTGACAATTCTGCCTACTCGACCTGCTGATAAAATAACTGTCAAAATGAAATCTGGTGGCAGCGCCGGCACTCAGTATTAACCTTATGTAATTCATCAGTTTATTTTACTGTGAGTGGGGAAGAGCAATAGGGGTGACTTGAGAGATTGGAGAGAAAAACAAGAGGAAGATGGAGGAGCAGCTGCTGGCTTGTGAGACAGGGAGAGAGGAAAAACTTCTCAATGATGAAACAATCTGTGCTGTTAAGTGATTGGACCATACCTCCACCAATGGGAGGACCAGATCCATGGCAACAGGCTCTGTCACCAAGAGAAAAAGCAGCCATATCCCATATTACACCCCCATATTTTTTCCTCTCCCTTTCTCTCTTATGACCCCTCCTTTCCCCAATTACAAGGCCATGTGCATTTATCACTGGGTAGCCACAATATCATAAATAAAACAACAAACAGACATACCAAAAAAAACAATGCAGCATCAGGGATGGAGTTGTACCAGCACAGCTCTATTGAACTAGCACAGACTCTCATTCTTTTTCTACACATCAGCTGCAAATATGGGGCTCTTAAAGTGATCAAATCTGAGTCATTCACAGTTATTTTAATGGTGCAATAATAAATAAAAATCTCTCTCCCTCCCCCTCCCTCCCTGAAATGGAGTCAAAGGCATGCTGATGTAAGACAAATGCACATTTCAAAGCTACTTTACTGAAGTGATCATGTGCACTAGGACACTGTTGCAAGCTAGCTACTCTTCAATACTGTAGATCAATACTGGCTCAATCCATCCCATGATTGGTGCACATGCTGCGGTGTAGTGAGATAGATGACCTACTGGGAAGGCCAAAAAAAGAAAAAGGAATTGTGTGACAGCAGTAAAACTAGACATCACGTGAGAGAGGAATATGTTTATTATTTATTCAAGCCAATAATAGTTATTTTGAAGTTCACTTTCCTAATGTGGGAGCATAGTGGTGTCATTTTTAACGAAATAACTTTACACTGGAGTCTCCTGGTAAGACAAAACAGGGATTGAAATGCAGTTAAAAAATGAAGTGCAATTGGCCTTTCAAAAGGCATACAGATCAGTAGACTTTTAAAGTCAAGTGATGGCATGGTGTTCAGGAAGAGAACAGTCAAACAAAGTCTTATGCAGTGTTTATGATTTCACTATTTCGACATTCACTCCACCTGCGACAACTATCAAGTGACTTTTAGGAAGGTAAATAAGGACATTTGTATGGCTTTCTCTCCAAGTAACTATTGTGAGGAAAGAACAGTACAATCTTCCTTTGCTTTCCACATTCACCTATACTTTGTAACTTTGTGTCAAACAAATGTGACGTTGAAATCTATATATTTCATTTTTATAAAACTGCAGCATAGAGAAGATGGCAATGTCACACGTGAACACGTGAATAGTATTACATACCCAAGCGTCTCATGCTGTAATATACAGTACAGCCCAAAAGTTTGGACACACCTTCTCATTCAATGTGTCTCCTTTATTTTCATTGTACTCTCACTGAAGGCATCAAAATTATGAATGAACACATGTGGAATAATGTCCTTAACAAAAAAGTGTGAAATAACTCTAAATATGTCTCGTATCTTGGTGGCCACCCTTTGCTTTTTTGGTAGAGCTGCAAACCGATGGTGTTCTCTCAGTGACCTTCATGAGGTCGTCACCTGAAATGGTTTTCACTTGTGCATCATCAGGAGTGGAACTTTTTGCCTTATTAATGGGGTTGGGACCATCAGTTGTGTTGTGCAGAAGTAATGTTGATACACAGCCGACAACCCTATTGGACAACTGTTCATTCATATTATGACAAGAACCAATCAGTGAAGTAAGAGATACGAGTGGCCGTGGTTACTTTAAGAAATGAAGGTCATGAAAGTAAAGGAAACGCATTGAATGAGAAGGTGTGTCCAAACTTTTGGCCTGTACTGTAAAATAAGACAAATACCCACTGCAAGAAGTGTTGAGACAGGAGGATTTTTCCACATGGACAGTGGCAAAGAAGGCATGCCATTTGGTGGACAGAGATATTTAAAAACTGAAATAAGCCCATTTAAAGGGAATTATGCAGACACACTATCTCCCAAGTTCGTGTTTGTAAAATAAAATACTGGCCAGCAGCTGGATGCATCCAGATGGTGAACAAAGTCCTCATGATCAGCATAAATACATCCATTAAACAGAGGCACACTTAATAACACCTGGCCTGCTGGACTACGTTGCCAAAAGTCTGAAATAGGATTAAGAGCTGCCAACCAGCAGACCTAACTCAAGTCAGGCATGTAGCCAATGAACAAGCCAGGCTGTCTCTTTTGGGCCAGTGTGAAGTGTGGTCTCTTAAAATGTGGCTAGCGCACTCCAGAATAACAGAAGGAAGCCAGTCATGAGACATTATTTACATCCAGTAAATATCTATCCAACACGAACACAGCAGTGTCATACCTATGACGGACTGCCAGCAGCTGAGGTGAACAAAAGAATGTATTAGAAATTTGCATTTGACTGTTTTTTTAAAGATAACTTTCTGCTTCTCAATAACCAATACCACCAATAACGACAACTTTTTTGGACATGGGTGAGGGTGAGAAACATGAATGATTTAGTGAGATAAGATTAATTTAACATTATAGCTTTGCCTCTAATCTTAAGTAAAGTATTATTACTGACATCACTACTGTTGATGCACATCATTTTTAACTTGCTGCTTCTCAAAACTAATAACCGACACATTTTTTTATTATTATTATTATTATTTTTAAAATTTAGATTCACCTGTAGTTTGTGCACACCTGGATGTAAGAGACTGGTAAACAATAATTACGACAACGATAATTACAAGTACAAAGATTGGGGCTGTAATGATACACACTTTTATAGGCATATATAATTTAAAAACAGATTCATGTAGCTGTATTATAAATTGTTTTCAAATGTGTCTCTGGAAACATGGTATGTCATTTGCATAATCAATTGCATATTACAATCCCCTAATTCAGTTCTTGTATGCCTTTACTGAACAGCTCCAGGAGGCAATGACAGAATTACACTGGATGGAGGAGTGAGGGTGATGTGTGGAGACAGCATGTGGGAAAAGTGTGCTGTTGAACTCCTGATGTTGCATGCCTCTTAAACACTGGGCCATTGGAGTCTATTTCTAATTCTAGTCAATTTCTGTAGAAAGTTAACTCACAGACTAAGCCAAATCCAAATAAACAAAGTTATTTAAGCTCCAGGTGAGAAACTGTGAACCTTATGCAATTAGAACAGCTGTTACTACCTGTTCTAGCTGTAGGGGTAGTTATTGATTTTTTTTCCCCTCATTTCCTCTTTTTTCCAACTCATTCCTTTTCCCACACATTGGAAATTGGTATGCAGGAGTGCAGCTGCAGGATCACCAACTACCTGCTCCAAAAGTCATAAACAGGCAAAAGCGGAGTTGTAAGCACATTGTACATATACAATTCAATACAATGTGAGGTATCGCCTTCACTGGGCTTGTCAGAACTAAACTGAATCAAGATGTACAGTTCACAGACATGATATACAAAGGGATTCAATAAAGTATATATCTTATGCAACCAAGCTATACTTCAAAATAAGTAAGTAAATAAATAAATACAAAAATTCAGGGCTCCTATAGCAGTTGTCTGTTTTGCATCTATAATGTGCAACATGCAGAATCATCGGATGTGAAAAAACAACACACTTTAAACCTATTGACAGAGGGATGCTGCTTCATGTTGATTTATTGTAATGCGGAAAAGTAAACATCTCTCATGTAAAATGCTACGACCAGGCAAAAGACAATCTGGTGGGTGAATTTTTAAAAAATAGAAGGAATTATTGGGGAAGACTGCAAGTGTAATACTACATGGTTATTACGATCAGAACAGTGAGGGAAAAGCCAGGTCTCCTAAATCTGAAACACTGTATGAGGATGGTTTGCTATTTATAGCAACATATTTTTTATTCAAGAGGGCTCTGCTGTTGTGCTTCCACTTGCTGCCTCTCTCTCATCTCCGTTTTTTTTTCCCCTGGTCCTGCATAATTTTCTCTACAAATACAATAGGAAACACTTAAACAAATATGAATATTGTGCTTCGACAGATCTCAATATCTAATATGAATATTTCCAATTTTTGATGCATTTCCAAACATCATCACAATCCATGACCGCAGCTTCAAGCAAATGTAATTAATGTGGCTCAACTTCTGGGTCTCTAATACAGGACTTCCCACATGCAGTCTTATGTAAGCTCACAGTCTGCCCCGCTTTCCTTCTCCCCTCCCGCCTGCCTCAGTATGAGTGTTGCAGAGTGACGCCTTCTTTGCTATGACTCTCCACCCCCAATAGACCACCTCCACCCTCCTCCCACACATGGACACGGTGGAAGGGAATTCCTATTACCTCAGCAATTGCCTCACTTATGTTTTCTGTGCGTGTGTCTTTCTTTTTACATATAAACTAAACCATTTATATAACCACAAATTAGGGAATATTTGAGACTGCAATGTCAATATCCAACTCTCCCTTTATCTCTATTTCACAGACAAAACTTCTCTTAACACTGTCCAAACACAACACAAATGAACAAATGTCAGTTTAGGATTTTGGGTACTTTGGTAAAATTATATAAACAGTGAAAATATACAGGCCAAATCTGTGCTCCAGGTTTGGCCTGTATATGTTTTCATGTGTGAAAGACACAAGAACAGGCTTGATCTCAGTAACAACACTGAAAACACAGACACACACACACACGACATATGCTTACTGTATTTAGAATCCAGCTCTGTGAATCGCCAGCCAAGCCAGATCAGGTGTCTCACAAATAAAAGCTCATTATCGCAGGAGAAACAGCAGCAGCAGCTTTGGACCAAGAAAACTCTTGCTAATGATCAATCTGAATGAAGTCCATTTCGTGCAGCATGTAAGAAGAGCTCAGCTCTATCACTCTATTCAGCCCATTCTACTTTCTCTACACTACAGCTCTGTTCCCTTCCTGTCAGCAGGTATCAGCCACCCTAATGTTAATGCATTTCTGACAAATATTCTATTTTGACTGCCCACTTTTTTCTGAATGAAAGATAGGTACAGCAGAGAAAGTGAAAGCCTTGTTTGCTAGTTGGCTCTGTCCTTACAGCTCTTATGCTATCATGCGCACCGTGTACCGCTCCCTTCTCCTCTGTCCCTCCCTTTCGTGTGGAATCTCTCTCTCTCTCTCCCCCGCTCTCTACCTCACACATATCTTGTTTGCTCTCTGCCTCTCTGTAACAATATAATTGCAGTGACAGCCAACCCAGGGCTTGTGAGAAGCCCAGCTGTTCAAAGGGCTGCTTGGATCAGCCAGTTTGTCACTTGATACAACATCACAATAAATGCATTCTCTGGCAATGACAATTAAATATTTGTTATTTTTCACAACAAGGGCATTCACCAACACCAAAAAGTCTGGAATCAACATGTTCCAACTCATGTATAAGGACACAATCTGTAGCCTTTTTCTGGAGGAACTAAATGAGCTTCAAGTACTGACAGCAACTGGTACATCAGAGGACTGCTGCAAGGGTAGAAAAAATAATAAAACATACGTTTTTAACACAGATGGAGATCAAATGAAACCACCTCATTAGCTAGGAAAAAATATTAGAAGCTGACATATTTGCATCTTTTCCCTGCAGCCTCCTTATTGCATTTGGTGGCAAAAAATGCAGAGAAAAGTCAGAAGTTCAACATCAAAGGACGTATCTGCAGGGAACTCGATACACAAGTCCAGGGAATGTTTGGTCAAATATGAGTTCTGGATTTGCAAATTACTAAGAATTTATTGATACCACTACAACCAAACATTCTATTATAGGCAGAATCTTATAACCACTACAATGATTTGCTTATAATCCACTTGATTTATCATTGCTGGGTGAACAAGCAAGAGATTTACATTCTATGCTAACTCAAGTGGAAAAATCATTTGCAATCTCTGTTTTTTCTGCATCTTGTGATGATTCATCTTCAGCCACCCTGCAGCACAAATGATGTTTCTGGTGTTGTAATTTGATAGTCTTCTACTTTGTCCACGAGGAAACACTCTGGCTTCACTGTTGTGATGTGCTTTGAAAATCCACATTTCAATCATAGCCCATTCATTCATCCTGGTTAAACCTTCATTTATAACTATTTACTTTGATCAATTAGGTTTGCGCAACGGTTGCTAAGGAGCATATGCAAGCTTTTGAAAATTGAATACTTAAGATGGGACCATGTAGTAAAATCGCCTGCTAATGATTAAAAAAAAATTCTGCCGGTACCCAATGCTGACGTTTCCTTTTATTTCTTCATAAGGTATTTCACCCACTTGCCTTCTTGTGTTTTTCCACCCTTTTATTACCATCTCTTTGAATGACCACAAACCTAATCATGCATATTTATGGAACAATCTTTCAAATAAACAGCCAGGTTGTAAAAGCATTACATTCATGATCCATGGTTAGGAAAGCATGTATTTTGAGCACAAAGATTGAAGGTCTTCTATAACTGTAGTCATAAGAGTCAAGGTTACATAACGTAATTGATAATCATTAAATTCGGCATATACTTATTATCCAGCATATGATTTGACAAAAAAAGGCTTGCATTTTTCATTAACATAAAAGGGAAAAAATAAATAACATATGTGGACTCTAATACCACCCTAAACTTCTGTCCTCAATCATCTAAGTTAAAATGAACTAATGAATCTGTAATCCTAGTTAGCCCTGGGAAAAAAGACAGGTTGACCACATGACTGGGATTAAGTGGGTAGCCCTAATACCGTCTAATGGCTCAAACCAAGTCAGCCAGCTTCTTCAGCATTCAGAAAGGCAGGTAGTCTCTTTCACAGGACAAAAACAAAGCAGCAGAGGGCTTAAGACGGGAGAGACAGGTGAAAGGGGAGGAGCTTAATGAGGATTAGTTGCCAAAGATACCACAGATAAACCGTTCACATCTTGCACACTATCACCAAACGGGTTACTGCAGTACCTACATCCAACATATGATTGCTGTAAAGCTGGCAGGAGACACTACAAAATCATTTAAAAAGCACATGTGTCCAGGTTTAAACAGTAAAATGATCAGTGAACATTAGTAGAAGTAGATTCTTTCCTCAACTGAAGGTAATATTGCACTGTACAGTAAACAAAAATGTGTCAACACTCTGCACACTGCTTGGACCTTGCCATCAAATGAGGAGTTTCATTTGTGTTTTTCTTTTCCTTTGATGCTTCACAGCAATAAAACTCTCCGTCTGTCAGTTAGTCAGTCAGGCAGGTAGGCAGCTATAGCAAATCTGTAGCCAGGTTTAAAAACATGCAGCACATCAGGCCTTTCAGCTTGAATCAATAATTTACATCAAAGCTAGGAATACGGGGTGAATATGACATTTTCTGTTTGGGAAATGAGTGAGAGAATATGACATCCATAGAAATGGAGTGCAGAAAACCATCAGCAGAGGAAAATGAGAGGTAACAAAGATGGAGAGAGTCAGAGAATCAGAAGCAGGAGTGGTTAACAGAAGAGAGAGATAGGAGCAGTAGCAGCAACAGCACCAGGCATGGTGCTCAGGCAGGGATCTATAAATAGCTCTTCAAATCTCTCTAGAAAAAGCCACTCTTCTGCTGCTGCAAACAAGAGATTCAGAAACAGAGCAGCTATGGATGCCAAATCAACAAATAAAACCACAGATCATGCACTACTGACTAAGTCAAATGAGTCTGTTTTTAAAATACAGTTTTAAAAACACTTTAATGTCTGCCATGCTGACTTGCAAATATATAAACAGATGTTATAATTACTGGACGTGAACGCAATAAAGGCACCTAAATGTTTTCTTTTGTAAGCAGTTAAGAACTGTTTCAATCATGCATTTAACAAATCACACAAATTATTAACATCAACACTGATGACATCTCTTCATTCTTGCTGTCTAGAGGTAATTCCTATATTTAATGGCAGTGATATGGGTTACTTGCATAATACCAGAAAAACGCTTAACAGGCAGGCGGGATCTTTTTCATGGCTGGCTTTAGCAACAGTAGACTTCAATGACTCACTTGCATCAACTCCATCTAAAGATGAACCTATTCATAATGATGCGTGCACCAACAGTCACACTGAATATTATTCACAGAAGCATGCAGCTTCTCTTACAAAATGTATTCCTTAGATTCTAGGTACACCTTGCCTGGCTTTACATAGAACTACCACCAGTAGGTGGCAATAATACAACTCATAAATTGTTTGGCCAAGCTCAACTGAGCAACAGAAGAAGAACACATTCTTAGTTATGTAGTTCTTGGGTCAGGGTAGCAACCAGAGGCCAGAGACAGACTATGACCAGATATGAGTAATGAAATGCTTCAGAACATAATCTGTGAATAATGTGAACATAATGTTCATTTCTCTCGGGAGATCAAATTAAGTATCTTTCTATCTACCTATCTGACTGGCTTTAAGAAACACACTAGTTCTGTGAATCAGTCCTGTGCACTGCAAAGCTCTGCTCTGGACATTTCTACAAACAGATAGGTGAAAATTGAGAAACAGTGAAGAAAATCCTAATTGAACCTGAAAGGAGGAGGATCTTTGAGGACGATTACTGAATTAATCTGCAGTGATGGATTTGTTTTTCTTTGGTTTAAAATCTCTAAAAACAAGTTGTGCAAATAAAGGCGCAAAGACTCCTGAGGGGTCCCATTTGAACTGACTTACTTTGGAACTGACCAAGTATGGAACATTAAAAACAATCTAAACAGCAGATGTAAGTAAGATGTGGGATCAGGTTAAATATTTAAGTGCCTGCTATTTGTCTGTATCAAATTACTGGGCAATACCAATTGACATGAATATTCATGTTCTCAGACACACATGCTGTTTTACCAGAACAGATGTTTGAATCAAAGCACAGACCGCCTGAGCCACCTTGTTTGACATCCATTTTCAGCATAAGTGTCAACATGCAGACTACAATGCCAAGATGACACTTTAACAATTTCAATCTCGTGGGTATTTAGAAATATTTATGTATTTTATCTGAATTATCCATATCTATGCAACCGACCAGCTACATATGAGAGCAGAATAAATCATAGTCTTGTTTCCATATGTGAGAAGACTGTCTAATTGACTTTGGACCCTGAGTGGAATTCAGTAATAAAAATCTTGAGAATGCCTTGATGAGACTAAACATTCATGCCAAAAAGACTCACAGACATGTCTTCTCATTAGTTTAGGCAAACTTTACCATCTCCCTAAATATGGCATCCGACTCTGTCATTTCAAAATAGCTGATACAATGCAAGAATTTTTTCATTTTTAAAATAATTTATTTTCTGCAGACGCAAAGTTTTGTCACCAGCTACGGTAACACTGTATGATTTCCTGGACTGTAGGCATGTTAATCAAAAATCTACATATTTCCACCACCACACAGTCTCATTAATAGAATTAAGTTAATCACACCATTATCAAGTTGCATTATCAAGTTATGGACTATCTAATGCCAGGCATGGAGAACCAGGATTTTAAAGATGGTGCTTTACGTTACATGTCTGCTAAGGGCTCATGAACCATCAATGTTAACGTAACAAGTCATCTTAGATGTTCAGCTCACCGTTTTGCTTGCTGTATGTCGGTCGTCAGTATGGAGAATTCTTAAAGTTGTGTCTAGGGGGAACAGATGGCAGTGCAATCAGAAACAATACAGTCCAGTTGTCCTTAAATATTGGCTTGCCCACACGCTAACAATAGCTAGCTCACGGCACTAGCTCGCCTCCTCCGGCGTCTTATCATTAGCCATATACAGCACCGAGCCACCTAGCTGGTGTAGCATGCTAGCTAGCCTTTTCTTTCTAACCACACTAGATCCCAGACGTTACTGATACATTGAATCACTACTACAACTGGTAAACCAAAACATCAACATATGTCAAATACAAAGCGAACCTTTTGATAAAACTGCGTCAGTACTGTCAGGTCTGAAAGAAAGAGGTGCTAACTGGTGCGGTTAGCTAGCTCTCCGAATGACTTACCAGTGCTAATTGTACGGCTAGCTAGAGTTGGTTCACTGCGACCCCGACTGTCAAAATAGCGCCGCGTGAGGGGAGCAGCATGCACGTTAACGACAGCTAGCAAGCATTGGAGAATAAGCCAGTCGAATCCTTTACGGAGAGACTGCCAAATAAAAACAAAACGCCAAAGAATAAAAGGACACAACTTAAAGAAAAAAGAAACAAAACGCCATTCCCCCTTCTCTGCTCCGGCTTGTGTATGTGTGAGCGTCACTTTTTTTTCCCTTCACCGACGGTTTACGTCAGCGGCGTACTTTACTGTCTTGAAAGACAGTACTGTCATCGGAGACGTTCGAGATTCATTAAATTTCCTCACACATCACATTCCGCGAAGTCTTACTAGACCTGAACATGTTGAAACCACGGCAGTGCGTATTAGGGAACATTTTGTCATCTGTTTTGTCTTTGGTTTGACGTTGAACCGCTGCAGCAGTTAAAAGGCACCATTTTTCACTGGACCTCCACTAACTTAGATGCACTCAAAGAATACCGTGAAACACAGTCTCAAGGCAATACAGCAGTTGTCACGAGACGTAAGCTGTAATTAATTTGTTTAAAGATATCTTATTATAAGGGTCAGTATGTCATTCACCAGCTTGGGTTCTAATGGTGAGGTGTTCCTTATATTAAAAGACACTCTCACCACAAACTCATGTTGATCCAGGTTGGGGTGTATGTGTAGCACTGCGTTTGCAAAGATTTGAGAAAGACATTGTCTAGACCGTGTCCTCAGGTTCTATATCCTCATTCTCTATACCTTATTACCTCTGCTCGTGACATTATGTTGTAGTCCTTCGTTGGTTTTCATGTCTTTCCCATAAGAATGGCATTTAGCATCCTTAGCAATTCAAAGCAACAAAATGTTGTAACTTTCCAAAGACAAAACTGGCCTGTTGGATATTCCTGTGTTTAGGTACACTTACCTTCCCTTTACAGATCAAATCAAGTTTCATATAGAGATATAGGTTTCCTATCCTTTGTACAGAATGGATTGTCCCCATACATCTACCTCCACTATTTATCCACTGGAAGGTGTTTGGAATTTTGCATGTAATTACTCCAGGGTTTATTGCTGAAGTACATCAAAAAAAGTCATGTGACCTCTGAATCTGCTAATATATCTGTACTGAGCTTGGAAGATCTCCTTCTTGTTTCCCCTTACCAGGAACGTTTTAAAATCCACACCAAGAGACCAAGAGTGAACATTGTCTACTTTAAAGAACACAAACCACAAGTTATGTCCATTGGTTTTCACTGACGTGTAATTTGACTGTATCTGTAACAGCATTTGGGCGTGTGGCTCTTTCTTTGTGGATTTTGCATGCTCTCCTTGTGTCTGTGTGGGTTCTCTGCTTGCTCCCACCCCAAAAAGGATGCTGAGGTTAATTGGTCACTCTAAATTGCCCAATGGTGTGAATGTGTGTGTTAATGGGTGTCTGTCCTTCATGTGGCTCTGTAGTGAGCTGGCGAATAGTCCAGGGTGTACTCTACCATTTGCCTAATTGACAACTAGGATCGGTGGAAGAAGACTAGGATAACTAGGATAAGTGGAAGAAGATGAATAAATGAATGTAAACTGCATTATGAGTCTTTAAGTGCATTTAAAGAGCAATCATTTTTGCATCAGCCCTCATGAATGGAATGGAAATTATTTGTAAATGTAGCAAAGAATGCATATTTACATCAGAGAGGGCCTACAGGCTGCAGAACTGTGGAGAGGCTTCAAAAGGCCTCATTGCCACAAATGTCCATTGTAGTTGCTGAAGTTCCCCACATGTTGGCAGCCAAGTACTGTAGTGCTGTGGAAGGGGCTGTTGCTCTGCTTATATGCAGCTTCATGCATGAAGAAGAACCCCAATACCCTTACCTGAAGCCAATCGAACCTGACTGTAAGCCTCAATCTGCCATTGGTTGGGGTTTGAGGAATGGGTAAATTCATACCACACACACACACACACACACACACACACACACACACACACACACACACACACATTATGCCGCCTGTGGGGCAACAGGACAGAACTTGTTTGAAACAACCGTCTTTGGTCCCTGCCTCAAGCAGTTTGAAGCACAATGAAATTGTCAGTTTGCTTCCTGGACACTGAAACTGTGTTAAAGGGCACTGAAATAAACTCAACCCAAAGCGTGGTTTTATACCCAAAACGGAACTTACCCAAGTGCACGCAGGTTAAGACAGAATAGTACCTGGTTCATCACTTGTGTTTTGGTTCAGGGTGGTTTTCCGGCGTGTCATTGACAGCACTGATTCCGTGTGTGTGTGTGTGTTAGCGGCAGCCAGCCTACGTGTGAGTGTGTGTGTTGTGTGAGCGTGCAGGACAGACAGATGCTTTGCCAGTAATTTGCTCTGTGCCCCGATTGGTGCGTCCCTCCAACGTGTCACCAGTTTTGGTGGATTACCCCACATATCTTTACCATCAGGAGGACGAAACATCACTGATTCCCCTCAACTTCTGTCTGCACGGCGTCCAGCTGTCATCAGGGAGCTCGGGCAACACTTGGGGGAACTTCTGACATCCAAAGAGCAACTCCCGGAAACGGATTTGAAGATTTTTTTTTTATTACTGTTACTATTGTTATTATCGTTGCTTGCAGAGCAGAAATTATGTTCACACGTAGTTCTCAATCAACGATGACGCCGTCTTCGTTACTCCTTGCGCTTCTGCTTTTGGCACCTTTCCTCTTTAAAGGTCTCTGGGTGAATGGCTCTCCAGGCTGCGCGTCCTGCGCCTTGCCGGCGATGGAGAAAGACGCGCAGGAGAGGTTGATGATAGAAATCGCCAAAAAGCAAATACTGGACAAGCTGCATCTGCAAGAAAGACCAAACATTTCTCACACGGTGCCCCGGGCTGCGCTCCTCACTGCTCTGCGCAAACTGCACACAGGGCGCGTCAGACAAGATGGGACTGTTGAACTTGAAAACCACGTACCCACAAAAGATCAAGGCTATGAAATAGTGAGCTTTGCAGACATAAGTAAGTGTAGTCCCGTTCTTTTACATTGTAAAGCTGTTATATTCGCTGTCACTACGAACGTATGCTCTGTGCGTTGGACACGTCAGTGCGTAAAATGCGCACCAAATGAGGCCAGTGGTTCTGTTTGCTTTGTTAAACAGTTCGCGTTGTTCTGCGGCTCTGGAAATGGGGTGAAAGTTGACCATCACAGCGTCGGTCACAAGGTTTAAGATTAAACCACAAGTACAGCTGGACGTTGAGCTAAAGGTCAATTTCGTCATGAGAGACAAGAGATAAAATGCATAAAATAAGCGGAAGAGATTGAGCATTGCTTGTTTACATTTGTATTATCTTAAAACCCATGGTTAAACATGACTGTATTCTTTAATTTATGTGAACACATTCATGAAACAGCCCAAATACTCACAATCTTGAATTGTCATTGGTCCACAGATGAATCGGCAAAAGGCGACGAAGCCCGTCTCAGCCTTTCCTTCCAGTTTTTGCAGGAACGTGGCCTGAGTATCCAGGTGCTTCAGTCTTCTCTCTGGATCTACGTCCGCTCTTCTGAGGATCCTTACCGGGACTCACGCCTTCCTGCCCAGGTCTTCCTTACTGCTGACAGTACGGCATCGGCCTCCAACCGCACCTTGCTGATAGAAAAGATGCTTGAAGTCCAGGAGAGTAACTGGCACACCTTCCCCATCACCCGCACCCTGCAGGCCTTCCTGGACGGTGGTCAGCATAAGCTACGCCTGGAGGTCAGCTGTGACGAGAACGGGAAGAACCTCTGCTCCCTGGATAATGCACCTGACACCCCATACCAGCCCTTCCTGGTGGCTCATGTGCGTCTCCGTGACGACCACTCCAAACACTCCATCAGGAAGCGTGCTTTGCGTTGTGGTGACGATGTAACTGTGTGCTGCAAGAGAGACTTCTACATCAAGTTCAAGGATATCCAGTGGCACGACTGGATAATCGCACCTGAAGGGTACCATATGAACTACTGCATGGGTCAGTGCCCGCAGCATCTGTCTGGTTCTCCAGGCATAGCATCGTCGTTCCATGCCACAGTCTTAAGCCAGCTGAAAGTCAACGGTATTAATACAGCTGCATCTTCATGTTGTGTACCCACTGAGCGACGGCCTCTTTCAATGGTATACTTCAACTCTCAGCACAGCATTGTCAAAACAGATGTCCCTGATATGATTGTGGAGTCCTGCGGATGTACATAAGAGAATGTATGAAACCATCTAGATTAGTTTCTGTGGCAAACTATCTTCAGAGGGGACAACGGGCAGTGTAGTGTCTCTTTTCACCAGAATACTAACAAACATCTGAACTATACCTGCAAAACTGAAAATTTTCGATGGTACCACCTGACCGTCAAAGTGTCTTTACATCGTGTTTCAACTGCATATATTCAATTCAAAGACAAAGATCTCAGGAAATAGAGGTGAAATAACTAACCATTCACAGTTATTCTCAGCGTATTCTCAGCATCCAAAATCTTACACTAATGTAGATATTCTGCACCTTTTAGGCTGTGAAAATAAATGCTGCCATTTTGAAAGGCTTTGAATACAGTTAAATTAGAATGTGTTGACAGTACTACTTGTAGACAAAGTAACAAGTAATCCCTGTCAAAGGAGGTCTAAACACAAAAGATAATCAATTCTGCACTACCGTTGGATCCCAAGTTTGTTTATACAGCAGCATCATTCTAGGTTTTGCATGAGTTATGAGTGCAGACAATGTTCTTATTCCCATTCTGGTCAGTTGTTTCTTTTGTGTATTACAGGTAAAGTTTGGACTGAGTTCTGCAGTGGACACTGCCTGCAGGCTGAAATATGTTTCATCAGCATCTCCACTGTATTATTTACACACATCAGCTAATCAGTTGGGTAACTATGCTTCTGACATCATGTGAACTCAAGGTCCTTTGTTTGCAGCGTGAGCAAACATTTAGCTATTGCTTCAGTGTCAGGTAATGTGAAGGTCTGCCGAGCAGGTGGGTCAATGGGCATCAGCTTTTGCATGTTGGCATTATAGCTCTCAAAGTCTAAAGTTTTCTGGGATGATGTCAAATTAGCAGTGTTCAGGCCAGGGTGAATCTGTTAATCATTTGAGAGAATTTTTTCAGTACCATAACTATGCAACTTATCATCATTCCATGAATTACACATATCCCAAGGATATGACAAAATGAATGAAGGATATATGACACTGACGGTACTTGTGAAAAAAAGACATGTGATGCTCATGGACACCTCTGTCCCACAGTGCAACATATAACGTAGACAGAAGCAGTGTAGAACAGCAATTGTCATCTAGGAACCAAACAACCAAAGTTAATACACAAAAGTTCAACACTGGAAATGGGACCACTCTTTTTTTAACTCCTCGTTGTAGCTTTGTTTACACTAAGAAAAGTCTTAGATTTTTTTTCTGCTCTCTAAATTATTCCCCTGCATATATGGAACCTGTAATGTACAGCTTGGAGGCAAACACCCTGATATTTTATCACACACTCTACAATCATTGCCATACTTACATCGTCACCAATTACCACCTTTTCCCCTTTGGCTCCAAAAAGCTGCACTTGTGTTATTATTTTACTGTTAAATGCTGGATTTTATTGTTTTTAGTTTTCCAAGCACTTCCTGTCACAGGTTTCATGTGACATTGAGGTGCCGTCATACCAACACTGTACAAGCACTTTATCCCACTGCGGCATTTTTTTAGGTACGATTTGGGATAGTCTCAGTCGGCCAAAGCTTAAAGATGTAAATAGGCCCACAGAAACCAAATGTCATCTTATTTTCTTACGTAGTTGTATTAAACATGTGGTGTGGTTGACAGATGGGAATGTCCTCACACAATTTGGGGTGGATTTCAGGTCTGTTTTAATTTAATGTTGTCCTGTAATTTGTGTCTTTATTTTTATATCACTGTTTAAAGTATATTTCAAATATAAATGTATTGTAAAATGTTTGTCATAATCTGCTGAAATAACATGATTATGGTCAAATTATATTTTTAAATAAATGAATATTTTGAATCAACTAACTAACTCATTGACTTTTTATTGATTAAGTCTCCTAGAACAAACCAAGAATCACATCAGTGAGCGTCACAGCAGCAGCCCCACTGGTGAATGCTCAGATGTTCACTGCATGTGCCATTGCATTCGTATTTTCAGGCAGCATGTCGTGTATCCACATTTGTACTGTCTCTCAGGCAAAGGGCGTGTTTGCTCATACAAATAGTGGAAGTGGCTTTATTGACTGTCTATGTTTACTGTGCAAACAATTGTCCAATTTCCTTGGCATTCTATCATTTTCAACATCATGTGTCTGTGCAATTGATTGGAATCTAAATCCAGGACTACCGAACAAACCAGGAATAATGAAGCAATGTTATCAAACATGTGATTTCAGCACACTTGTAGACCGTAATGAGTTGCATTCTGTGTCATAAATCATGTATTCCAAGCAGAATTCCAGTATTTAAGCATGGCCACAACTCAGTATTATGGTAATTATGCTTATTCATGGTAGGGACATTCATCCATGTCCATTGGGTTGGCATCATCACTTTACCCTGCAGGAGATAAGGACAATAAACAACCAACGCACCATGTTAATGTTTTAAAGATAAACCACCCATGGTGTGCACTTTGAAAACCCCTGGTGTCCAAAAGTGTCTTGTTTAATCTTGCCAGTTCCCCATCCCAAATGGACAATAATCAGAATAGTACAGGAATGCACATTTGTACTGAATTTCTTGTCCTTTCACAAGGTGTCTGTCTGACATATACTGATAGATACAAAATAAAGCTCTCACCATACATACACAGGTGCCGTGGAGGAATTAAGTAACAGGTTGGAGTTATATGAGAAACATGTGGTACTTCCAGTATGTGCTAGAGCTTAATGTGGTTTGACATGACCGACATGACATGACCTAACCCATCTAGATTGTTTATCCAACTATGAACAGTGGACATAGCAAGGGGAAGAACAGTCACAGAGGTGCTGGTAATTATAAGTAAGCGCCATGGCAAAGCATCATGTTAATGTTTTAAAGACGAACCGCCGATGATGTGCGCGTTCATGTCTGGTGATGTTGACATGAAGTTATTGAAACCGTAATGCCCTTAACTGGACATAACATCTGACCGTTTCCCAATCAGGCGATTAAATCATCACAGCGCCCAACAGCTCCTGAATGAAAGACATCAGCCTGGTGAACGTCTGATCAACAACTGAGTGAGCGAATAACTGTGCAGCAGACGAAAAGGAGCACAGCCAACACAGAGCAATGTGATATATCTTAGGTGAAGAGCACAAAGGGTTCACATGTGAACATTGGAGCACATGAGCACGAGGACAGGTACAGGCCAACATGTGAGCAGGTGAGTACTCTTTGACACCAAGTAATTACATTGGTTCCACTGAAGGAAAGCAGATAGCTGACCTACTCTGGGAAAAATAAAAGCCTACTGACTCACTGATATACTAACACACTGACCTACAGACCCACTGTTTGCTGTATACACTTAAACCCTAATCCGTCACTCCGCTCAATCCCACAAATCCCCTATGGAGGGTTAAGATGTCAGTCAGACTCTTCCCCTGCAGTGTCATGAAAGGACAACCTGCAAATAAACTGCTGGGACATTCTCTCCTTTCCCCAAATGTCACCAGGTAAACCGTCAACCGTTTTATTTTATTTTTTTGGTGGTAATAAAATGTACATTCAATCTCAGAAAAGCTGAAAATTTGAGCCTGGTTAAAACTACTTATTACTGTACTGCTAGAGTTGCTGTTCATTTTGTGAAATGAAGCATGATGACAAGTGAATTCACCAGTATCACACAAATATATGTCAGTTATATATTATAAGATAATTACTCTCCATATCACATGTCTCCATGTCTAAGACAGCGAAAAGTCATGCAGATGCTGGTGTTACATTGAATATTTATTGTCTGTTGGACAATTTACTGTGTAATGAGGTTTAACTTGTAGCTACAGAAGGATATTAAAACAGTGTAACGTAATGGTTAAAGGGATTTGATCTGTGATGTTGTTTGCTTCCATGTTCTGATGTACGCAGCACTTCAGATATCTTTTAAGTCCACAGGATGATCCCATTACGACAGACCCAGTTGCCTGTTATATCTCTATGTGTTACATCAGACCGGACTTGTAACAGAACCATATCCTTCCTTCCAGCAGCTACAGCTTTACTTTTGCATCAGTGTATACAGTAAAAGAGGTCATTTTATTTCTTTCATGGATAGATTAGGTGATGCTCTGTTATTTAGCATGTTGAAACAGTAAAAAAAAATGCCTAGAAAGAGCACCACAGATGCAATATTTGCACTGAGGATGCTGATGGAGAAGTACAGAGAAGGTAGGAAGGAGCTGCATTGTGTTTTTGTAGATTTAGAGAAGGCATATGACAGGGTGCCAAGAGAGGAATTGTGGTTTTGTATGAGGAAGTCAGGAGTGTCAGAGAAGTATGTTGGCTTGGTGCAGGACATGTATGAAGGTAGTAGAACAGTGGTGAGGTGTGCTGTTGGAAGGACAGAAGACTTCAAGGTAGAGGTAGGACTGCATCAAGGATCGGCCCTGAGCCCCTTCTTGTTTGCTTTGGTTATGAATAGGTTGACAGATGAGGTCAGACAGGAGTCTCCCTGGACTATGATGTTTGCAGATGACATTGTGATCTGTAGTGAGAGTAGGCAGCAGTTGGAAGAGAACCTAGAAAGGTGGAGGTTTGCTCTAGAGAGAAGAGGAATGAAGGTCAGTCATAGCAAGACAGAGTATATGTGCATAAATGAAAGGGAGACCAGTGGAAAAGTGAGGTTACAGGGAGCAGAGGTGGTGAAGGTGCAGGAGTTTAAGTACTTAGGATCAACAGTGCAGAGTAGTGGAGACTGTGGAAGAGAAGTG
>CAAKHB010003989.1:7221-19354 GCA_901007665.1 Aeoliscus strigatus
CAGCAGCAGAGGTTGCAGAGGATTGTACCTGTTCAAAGACTGACAATGTTTCAGAGTGTCTTCAACCAATCGGCTGCATGCTGGTGATGGGTGACCATGGGGGGCGTGTCTGTGTACAGCTACAACAAACACTGATGCTGTGTCTCAAATCTCATACTTCCATTAGTCCAATTCTTTGTAGTACACTATCCACACTATGTACTTACTCACAAAGTGGTCAAAGTTGGACAGTGCTGTCGCACACTTACGGGAAATGACATGGAAATTAAACTTGCGGACGGTATGCTGGTGGACGCATTTTCTTATATTTCCAACATATCATATGCAAAAGTACTGGATATGTCCGTCGCGCAAGCGCATGTCGAGTATGAATATCAACAATGTCACTCGTGACCCCTGCGTGGACTCCGGGAGGCCATATATGCCGGTGTCAGCAGGAGATCAGCTCCTTCTTCCTTAGGAGTTCTTACGAGTCGCACGTAAGAACTCTGGTAAGTACCATCTTGCTCTTCTGGCTGAGTGCGGCCCCGCGCCTCTACAGCTGGAGTAACGGGCTTTCGCTCGTCTTCCTAGGGGCTGTGGCCAGCATGTGAACAGTTTTTTCTATAGTGCGCCCCCTGTGTCTAAGACAGTGATCCCACAGTCACGGGTCTACTTGTCAGAATTATTTTCCTGCTGGAAGGGATCGGCGGCCTCCATCAGACCGGCCTCCGATGAACGTACCTTGGCTACTATGGAGGACCCCGGAGCGGTGGGCCCACTCCGGTGGACCCCCTATCGCAGCCTTGGTCCTGGCCCCGGGAGAAGCTGCGAAGCCTGACCTGAAGTGCCCTTCGGCCCAAAGCAGGATTACAGACCATTACATCAGTAGGGCCTACGGCACGGGGCTCATGTGGCATGCTTGGGGAACACCCTCTCCCATGCTGGCGGTGCTCTCGACCATGCAGGAGGGGCAGATCGATGACCTCGCCCGTGATGTCTGCGATGCGGCTCTCCAGACGTTCGCTTACCAAACGAGGGGGCTAGGGCAATTAATGGTGACGCTGGTCCACACCCGCCACTACATCTGGCTGGCGCAGTCAGCTCTGCCTGAGTCCACTCACAGGGCTCTTCACAGCCTGCCGACGGAGCCCGGGGAGTTCTGGAGGCTGACGACGCTTCGCCTGCCTCCGCCGTGATAGACCCCTGCACGGGACCCACACTAGGCCCGTAGCGGCCACGCATCAATGCCCTCCGTTGACTTACCCCCAAGGCGGCGGCCGCCAACCGACTGAGCCAAGAGGGCGTACAGGTTATCACAGGCCCCAGGGTCACAGGCCTGAACGACAACCAGGGCGCCGACCTGAGCGGCAGCCCCACCGCCGTGTACCACCTTCATCGCGGACCAAGAAGCCTCAGCCCTAGGGTCACGGGGCCAGTCGTCGGCTGTTTTTCTTGGCAGCAGCTCAATCATTGGGCTGCGTGCTCCCGGGACCCTTGGTTCGTTGCCACCTTGGGGTTACTAGCTACAGGTCCGACGCCGGCCCCCCAACCACGGCCGGGTCATCTCCACCATCATTCAGGACCCAGCCAAGGACCAGGCCCTAGCCCAGGACCCGTCCACCCTCCTGAAAAGGGCGCCTTCACACACGTGGACCCGCTCTTGCAACCGGACGGGTCTTACAACTCCACCTACTTCCTCGTCAGCAAGAAAGACGGTGGCCTTTGCCCCATCTTGGACCTGTGCAGGCTGAACCAGTACCTGAAGGTGCTCCCCTTCCGCATGCTGACAACAGTGGACGTGATGCGCGTCGTAGACGCAGGCGAATGGTTCACGACCATCGACCTGAAGGACGCGGCCCATCATCAGCCCTTCTTGCACTTTGCCTTCCAGGGCCGCCACTACCAGTTCAGGGTGCTCCCTTTTGGCCTCTCCCTGTCCCCAAGGGTTTTTTCTCGGTGTGTGGCCGCAGCTCTCGCGCCACTGCAGGCCGAAGGCCTGAAAGTGATGCCATACCTGGACGACTGGCTGGTATGCGCACCCTCCAAGGCTCAGGGACACCGCCCGTCTCTTGACTCATGTGGCGCGTCAACATGACAAAGAGCTGTCTGACTCCCACGCAGCGAGCGTCTTACTTGGGCCTGGTTCTGGACTCTGTGTCCATGAGGGCCTACCTGTCCGACCGCCACATAGACGGCATTTCCAGTCTCCTCACACGCTTCAAGCGGGGCAGTCGTTTGCCGCTATCGCTGTTCCTTCGACTTCTCGGCATGCTGACAGCCGTGTTGACTACCATCCCCTGCGGCCTCCTGCAACTGCGCCCACTCCAGATGCGGCTATACAGCCTTCATCTGGACCCCAAGTTAGACAGGCACAGACTGATTATGACATCGTCGCAGTGCACCCAAGCGTTGGCGCCCTGGAGGTCTGGGGCTTTTCTGCGGGGCGGGGTGCCCCTGGGCTCCAATATGCCAGCAAGTGGAAGATGTTCTCCGCCTGGTGTGGGGCCAGACAGGAAGACCCCACCTCTTGTTCCTGGCCGGGCACACTCCTTCCACCTTGAAGTGTACGTGGCGGCTATTTCCGCGCAGCACTGTCTCATCGACAATCTGACCGTGGGTCACCAACGCCTCGTGACTGCTTTTCTCAAAGGCGCACTGAGGATCCGTCCCCCCCTTCCCCCAAGGGTGTTGGGGGCTCTGTCTGCCCCACCATTCGAGCCCTTGGCCCAGGCCGACCCTAAATGGCTGTCAGTTAAGACACTTTCTCCTGGCCATCACATCGGCGAAACGGGCTGGAGAACTACATGCCCTTTCGATCAGTCCTACCTGCTTGTGTTGGGGCCCAGAAAATGCTGAGGCGTCTCTCTGGCCAAATACGGCCTACATGCCCAAGTTGCTGCCGCAGACCCATCACAACAGACCGATTCACCTGACCACCTTCGTACCTCCACCGTCAGAGGAACAGACACTCACCTTATGCCCTGTTCGCGCTGTGGAGACATACGTCCATACTACCGAAAGTTTCAGACGAATTGACCAACCGTTTGTCTGCTACGAGGGGCAGAGGAGAAGTCGCGCCCTTTCAAAGCTGCGTCTGTCACACTGGATCATGGAGGCCATACTGCACGCATACAGGACTTCAGGCCAGCCTTTGGCGGCACCGGTCAGGTGCCATTCTACACGGGGTGTCTCCGCGTCCTGTGCGGCCTTGAAGGGCGTCCCGCTGGACGACATGTGCTCGGCAGCCTCCTGAACTCCTGGACCCAGTCCCCCGTGCCGGTGAGGGACGCCGGGGGGATTCCTCGTGACATTGTTGGTATGTGTCATCCAGTGCTTATGCTGCGGGTCTATGAGTCTCGGATGACCGCCAGAGACGCTGGTCACATGGAATCCTCGCGTTCATGCGAGCAAATGAAGGAGCTGATCTCCTGCTGACACCGGCATATATGGCCTCCCGGAGTCCACGCAGTGACATTGTTGATATTCATACTCGACATGCGCTTGCGCGACGGACATATCCAGTACTTAAACGCAGTTACAGTCGTAACTCGTCGTTCTCTGGTGGGTTTGTCGTGCTCATTCACTCCACGCGATGCTGTGGAAACGACAGTGGTCTATGTCACGTTGCAGGATGGTGCCTCAGTGTGAACTGTAAAAATACCGTGGTATACACTGTGTACCCATCGGGTTAGCTGATGGGTTCAGGTGTGGGGCAGAGGAGGAGGGAGAGAAACTGAAGAATGGAAACGAGGTATGACTGCAGCACAGTAAAAATGAAGAGTAAATGATGTGGAAAGAGAGAGAGGAAGATTTAAATACTAATCAGTGAAAAGCAGGGACCAACACGCACACACACACACACACACACACACACACTGCAGGAAGCACAAAATGACACAGAGGCTACTTGTGTGTTTTATAGACCCCATTTCGTCTGGTCTCTTTAGCAGAGCCGAGTCAGCAGTTTGGTCCAGTATGAATTCATATCAGCAGAAATGAACAGATCAATAAAGACTTAATAGACCCTGAACAGGGAATCAGGAAGATGGAGAGAGAAAGGATGGCAGGAAAGAGAGCCAGGCAGAGAACAGAGTGATAGCTATAAATGGCTGAGTGAACAGCAGGAGAAATGAAACCAGAGAAAATGATAAGAAACAAAAAACACTGGATTCCACTGACGCCTAGATGTGAGAAATACATGAAAACACACACACACACACACACACACACACACACACACACACAACGCTGTCCTACAAAGTAAAAACTACACGTGGAATTCAACATTGACGGATAAGCTGTTTGGAATGACACATGTGGAGTTGAAGTGAGTGTGTCAGGGCCTCAAAGTGAACACATGAAGTTGCTTTCACAGAGCACCTTTCTTAAGGTCAATCTTCAGCCTGCGTCCTCCTTTCTTATTGGCCACCAGGTTTGACAGGGCGGGACTTTTCTTGGAAAGAGGACTCTCGCT
The DNA here is from genome assembly GCA_901007665.1 of Aeoliscus strigatus. Classification (NCBI taxonomy): domain Eukaryota; kingdom Metazoa; phylum Chordata; class Actinopteri; order Syngnathiformes; family Centriscidae; genus Aeoliscus; species Aeoliscus strigatus. The sequence goes on from CAAKHB010003989.1 coordinate 11,678, forward strand.
CCTCCTCTTGGCATTCTAGGAGAGGAACGTGGAGGATTAGACCGGATCAGACTGTGTGAGGAACAAGTGACACGTACTTCATAAAGCCTTCAACGCCATATTGATCTGTACTACACAGCACAGCTTCTCTTTCACTTATAGGAATTGTTAAAGGTGAATCAGGCCAACTAATCACCAGATTCATGTAATTAGTATTATTCTGTGTATCTTGTGTATAGAAAAGAATGGAATAGAAGCTGTTTATTGTCATCAGACAACAGATACAGTACAACAACAGAGGAGGAACCCAACCATTCAAGCCTCACCCCGTTTCCATGACACGGCTCAGGTCTCTATTAAACCCAACTGGGCTTAGAGCGTTTCCACTGTTGATAGAACCTGGTAGTTGGTACTTTTGTGGTTCCTCCTCTAGCGAGGTTGGGAGTAGGGATGTGAATCCACCGCTGAGACTGATACGATACACCGGACGCGGTAAATGGCCCTGGCATCCCATTCTATTCCCTGTTCATGACGGGATTCTTCATTCAGGATTTGACGAGGATGTTAATTCATACAATGTGATTTGATTCGATACAATTCATGAACGATTCAAAACGATTCAACACAATACAAAGTACTTACAGGTTTGTAAACATATGATATATAAACATATTGTCATATTATTTTGTCCTCTGTTTTCTTTCCCTATGAAGGATGAATTTGATATTTGATTTTCTATGAATCAAACCAATAAAAAGGAGATGCATGGTCCAGAGGATTGTTTGATTCCTAATAAACACTAAATCATGAAGTCATTACATCTGTTTTTTTAATCTCATTCTCTCTCTACATGGGTTAATCAGAGGATATGTGTGTTTTAAAACATGACGCCGGGGGGGGGCAAAGAACCCTCAACGCTTAAACCCGTTAAACACGCAGCTAGAGACCCAGCGTGGTCCATCTTCTCTTTGAGACAAAACCCCATAAACAGCAGCAGGTTCTCCATCTCCTCCTGGTCCTACATCGTTCATGTGTTTGTCTGTGATGTCAGCACTCACACTGAGAAGGAACCGAATTGAATGGAGGAGGACAAGCCTGGAACCAAACGGGGTAGAGACGAGTTGAGCAGAGCTGGAGGTGTGTGGTGGAAAAGCAGCATGAACCCAGTGAACCTTCTCTTCTCTTCTCCTGTCCGTGGAGTCGAGTCAGTTTGTCCACATACTGTTCAGTTGGTGACCTCTACACTTACCACAGCTTCCAGAATGGAGGCGTCCTCTGGAGGTCGCATGCCTGGATTGTCTGAAGGCTTAAAAACGGGTTTGGCTTTGACAGGTGGAGGTGCTTCTTTGGTCTTGGCAGTTCGGGGGCTGTAGTCTGAACCAGCACCGCTGCCAAACAGCTGACCGATCAGACTCTTCTCATAGCGCTCCCTGTTGACTGGAGGAACCACTTCCAGGCAGACAACTGACGAATGCATCGCTTGACGGAAGACTTCCTGGGCTCTGGGGAAGAAGGGAAAGGAAGATGAGGGAAAGTGACAGGACGGCAGAGACGTGGGTGAGTGGTGAAACTTCTCATCAGACAGTATCGGAGGTAAAGCCGTGAAGTTGACAAAAACTGCCTCGTATTGTTTGTGTGATGCTGCACACAGGAGAATGAACAACAAGAGATAAACACCATATGACTCAGTTAAGACAAAAATGAATGAGACCAGTGATAATCAGTCAATGAAAGACTCATTTTATGAACTGAGGCTCCGACTGAGAATTCGTTCAGAGTCAGACTCACACATCAAGCTTGTACATGAACTCAACTGATTCAAACGGGGAGTGGTTGTGTGACAAACCAACAGGCCTGCATCTCACCATGGATCTCAGGGGGTATTATGTTCAGTCAGCTACCTGACTGCCTACAATCTCAATGGTTTAATCACAAAATTGCTCATCAAATGTAAGAGCAGAAGATCTTTGTCATGAATCAGTTGAGACATTTTAAATTTCTACGCATTTCTTACCAAAACATAAACAGATGTCATTAGTTATGTTCAATGTGTGATAGGTCAAATCTTAACAGATGAGAGAATTATGTTATGAATATGGTTAGGTTAGAGTTAGTAGGGTTAGTAGGGTTAAGTCAGGGTTAGGAGGGTTAGGGCTAGGTTAGGTATAGTAGGGTTAGGTTAGGGGTAGCAGGGTTATAGTTAGGTTAGGTATAGTAGGGTTAGGTTAGGTTAGGTTATAGTTAGTAAGGTTAGGATTAGTAGGGTTAGGTTTAGGTTAGGGTTAGAGTTAGTAGAGTTAGGTCAGGGTTAGTAGGGTTGGGTTAGAGTTAGGTAAGGTATAGTAGGGTTAGGTTAGGTTAGGTTAGGTTATAGTTAGTAAGGTTAGGTTAGGATTAGTAGGGTTAGGTTTAGGTTAGGGTTAGAGTTAGTAGGGTTAAGTCAGGGTTAGTAGGGTTAGGGCTAGGTTAGGTATACTATGGTTAGGTTAGGTTATAGTTAGTAAGGTTAGGTCAGGGTTAGTAGGGTTGGGTTAGAGTTAGGTTAGGTATAGTAGGGTTAGGTTAGGTTATAGTTAGTAAGGTTAGGTTAGGGTTAGTAGGGTTAGAGTTAGGTTAGGTATAGTAGGGTTAGGTTAGGGTTAGCAGGGTTAGAGTTAGGTTAGGTATAGTAGGGTTAGGTTAGGTTATAGTTAGTAAGGGTAGGTTAGGGTTAGTAGGGTTAGAGTTAGGTTAGGTATAGTAGGGTTAGGTTAGGGTTAGGGTTAGATTAGGCTTAGTAGGTTTAGAGTTAGGGTTAGGATTAGTGGGGTTGGGTTAGGGCTAGTCTCCAATAGCGGAGAGGATCAACAGAGTGGAGTGTGTGTGTGTATGAAGTGGTCATCAACTGGTAGATGGAAGGTACATTTGTGTGTCTGCTGACTGAGGCGTCAGTTTGTGTGTGTGTGCTGATTGAGGCACTGACTGCGTCACATGAGTTCATTCTACCGACCTACCTTGGATAAATAACATGAGGCTGTGTAGTTTGTTTAATTAAGGAAATGTAAGAAAGGTTCTTCAAGGCCTTCTGTTGTGATCTGGTGCAATTTAGAAAGATGAATTGATTCAATCTTCGAGGGGGTGGGGGTTTGTCCCCCTAAGACAGGGGTGTCCAAACCGGTCCTCGAGGGCCGCATATCCTGCCGGTTTTCCATGTCACCCTGCTCCTACCTCACCTGAATCAGTCTCTGAAGTTCTGCAGAGGCCGACAACGAGCTGCTGATTTGAGTCAGGTGTGTAGGAGCAGGGTGACATGGAAAACCTGCAGGATATGCGGCCCTCGAGGACTGGGTTGGACACCCCTGCCCTAAGATAATGGTAGGGGAAACACTGCTCCTTCTGGCGGACCTATGGATTCATGACACACAATTATTTTTTGTGTGTTTGTTGCCATTAAGGTCAAAGGGGAGTGTGTCAGTAATAGAATGCATGTACCCATTCACCTGGGATAACAAAGATACACTTGGTTGAAAGTGTGTGTGTGTGTGTGTGTGTGTGTGTGTAAATCTATTTCCAGTGAATGCAGCATGAAATGGCTCACATATAATCTCATTAGCACGCTGAATACGGGACAATCCCCATTGTTTGCCGGTGTGAGTCTGTAACGTGCAGTGATCATTAAATCATCCACATCGGTCCTTGTAATCTTCCACAGGTGTCTCTTTGTAATCCGCTGTTCTTCACAGCTGCTTGAAGTGCTACCACGAGCAAACCCAACTGAGCAACATCTGGTCCCAAACAAATCTTGAGCAAATCTTCCCTGAGAGGAACGAACAGACACACAAAAGCCAGCGGCTCTCGGGCACAGCTCTCCAAACATCTGCCAAGTGTCTTCTCTGCTGTTGTCTGCGCTGGCAGTACAACAGTTCCATAAACCCTCTGACAGACAGCAGGGCTATCGGGGAGAAGAGAGAGCCCTGACCTGACTTCAGAAGCTTTTCCTTGTGAAATGCACCACATACAACTGCAGATCTACATGTAATCATATCAAAATGACATGTATCTGGAATGTACTAGAATGTGGACACATGTATATTATTGATTTCAATACCTCATGCTCAAATCCATTTCACTATTGATTTCACTTCCCACATTCTTCCTCATATTCTTTTATACCTAAGGCATCAATGTGAGAGGAGGACAATGACAATGTCATGGTATTTGCAGCCCCCCCAATACAATGCTGCACAGCCACCTGTGTCATATGAGGTATCATGATTTTAAGCTGGCGATACGTTTATAGTAACTATTACACATTTCACAGTCGTTTCCACTGAAGAAACACATACAACTTTAGTACATGTTTTAATAAATGGCGAACATGAATATTGATATTTCCTCTTTTCTGTTTGTCACACAGGCTTTCATCTCAATGACGAGGAAGAATATGATTCGCTGGACACCCTACCTGTCTTGTCCTACATGTCTGTGTACGTGTGGGTGAGTATCGGGGGCAGAAATTGTGCGATGCACCGCACGGGGTAGAATTATACATACACAACCACATAGAGACAGACATGATCTGCTGTCTTATAAAACATGTATTTGTGTAAAAGACTGTGAACAGATAAAAGGTTTGTTTTCTTAAAGGACAGGAGTCACTCACTGGCTGAAGGTCTTGTCCATGAGGTCTGTGCTGTTGATCTTCACAATACACTCGTCCTCCTGGAACAGGCCCTCCCTTCTTGAGCGACTGTCCTCCTCCACCCCTCGGATGTACAGACCAAGAGCTCTGTCAGAGAGAAGGCATGTCATGGGCTGTAGAAAATGGATGTCACAGACCGATGGTGGGACCTAATACTGTATATGACATTTGTCCAGGTACTCTTTACCTGTCCGAACCAATGGAATCTACCCAAACATCCCCATCTGCTGAACACACATCTCACCAAATGACAGAGCATGTTACGATATGAAACATATGAAAGAGTGAAACTGGAGTCATGCTTCTGCATTGAAGAACAGTCTAGCGTCTTCATCTCCTTTATGATGGTTGCATTTTCTCTGCAAACATGGAAGTACTGCTCCGAGAGATGTCCAATCCCAGTTGTTGGAGGGCTGTGTCGCCACCATGCTTATTGTTATGGTGCTTTGCCACTACTCTGGTCAAGCATGACTCAGCTTTTTAGCATTGTGATTGGGGATAGTGGTACCTTTTTTAGTACCTCCTGTGTCGGTGTTGGTGTCTGCTGTCAGAGACCCACAGCACCGAGTGGAGTTTGGTCTCTGAGATGGTGTCCTGATCCGTCAGAGACAGAAACCACAAACTGAGCAGCAGGTCCTCCATCTCCTACGTTTTGTATGTGTCTGTGTTGCCTAGAAAACGCTGTACTGTCAGCACTCATGTCCAGGAGGAACTGACTTGTCATGGAAAAGGACCAGTCTGGTACCAAACGTGGAGAAGTGCCATTAACACACTAACACAGACCCTACGTGTCAGCATACATCCAGCATAAGTTGGAAGAAAATGAAGGGAAGGAGAAGAGAGATGTTTCCAGAGGAGCCTGTCAGGGTCAGACGAGTCATGAGAACAGCCATAAAGCATCATCCTGCTTCCCAGCAGGAAATCCCCGTCCACTGTCTGACAGTAACGCCCAGCTAGAGCTGCTGCATAGATGTGCATTATTTCCCCCATTGTGTGCGTGAGAATGTGTGTCGCTGCCAACTTGAGGAATGGAACACACAAAGCCCCAGGCACTTGGTACACAACAGGCTTACCACAATACAACTCTGAGAAGTACGCCGCTCAGTTGTCCAGCTGACTGCAGGAACGATTGTGTACATCGGATGAACTCGTTTCTCATCACTATAGATCCAGTCCATGTTGTGGTCTGTTTCCCCTTAACGTCTATGAAGAGGTTTTGTAAACAAGGAGTCAAACAACTCACCGTCCACTAAGTGATGAGCAGTAGGGAACCACATGGATGCCCAGGGGACTGTCCTCTCCCACGATCTCCACTGTTCTGCTCAGGCTGGACACACACACACACACACACACACACACACAGTTAAAGACTCAGACTTTTTTTTAAGTTAGTCAATGCAAAAACCCATTCTAGTCCTAATGAAGGACAGTTATGAGTTATGATCATCAGCCACTAAGAAACAAAAGTCAACAAACACAAGAACTGTACAAAGACAAAATAAATGTACTCTGAGTGATGTCAACATGTACAATAATGAACAAATGAAGACACAGAAAGCCATTATGTGCTTTATGATACATGATGGTATGATAAATTTATATTTTTAAAAAGACCGGTTGGTACTTTTTAGCCGTTATTGCTGGATTTACTCAACAGTTCAGTCATAGTCCAACCGACTGTCAGCGGGGGAATCAGAAGGTTTGTCGTTTTTAGAAAGTTAACCATCAGCCTTCCATGAGCAGAGCTAGAAGGAGTACTACAACCCACCACTGAAATGTTTCAAGAATGTGAACGCCCTTTGCTGTCACAGGGAGATTAAAAAGGAATTACGATGCACGTTACTAGACTCTAAATCAACAGTAATGAACAGATGAAATATTTAATGAGGCAGACAACAAATAAATCACACCATATTCATAGACAATCATAAAATACTGAGGAGTTTGTTTGTCTGTCACTCTTTAAATGGGTATTTGAAGTATTTGAAAACATCTACAGACTGTGACAGTGCTCTGAGTTACAGGCAAAACAATGTGTGAGCATGCTAATTAGACATAAACACACTGACGGCTGCAGCTGCTGGAAATGCCGTGATATTTGAAGGTTTGTTCATGAACCGTTTGGACATTATGGTCTGGTGGAGATGCAGGAGATGAGGTCATGACGGACACTTCAGTTCATTCCAGTGGGACATGGACGTCTGCATCCATGAAGGACTTAATCCACGGCAGCGACCCCGGGGAATGTTAACACAAGTCCATGCTGCTCATTCATCCCCATGGATTCTTCCTCTGTCTCCCTCCAGTTTGGATTATTCAAGTATGCATCCACTCTGCACTGGGCCTGTATTCAAATGTGTGTGCGTGTTGAAGCCTTTGTTTACTTGATTAGTTAATCTATCAGTACACAGCCATTAATCCTCCCCTGACCTTCTCTCTGCTCCCTGTGTGTGCGTTTCTTTGTTTTTTTTTTTCTCAGTGAGTTTGTCTGAACTTACTTTGGGTTTTGTAGTCACACCCTCTTCTCAGTCTGCTCACCCCCCCCCCCTTTCTTCTTTAGAACAGAGGAGCCTCCCCAACAACAACAAGATGTTGACAAACTGACAAAGGATTGTTTGCGATGGTAAGTGGCTACACGATGGGTCTCATCACTGAAAATTCATACAGGATGGGGGAGAAAAGAGGGAGAAGGGACGGCAATGACAGGGGTAGAGAGGAAAGGAGACTGAAAGGCTCAATTTCATTCAGACATCTACAAAGTAAGTATTGAGTACTCGTTGAACGTGGAACTCAAAGAGGAAATGACACAAGAGCTCTGTGCTGAAAAAGATGGACGCTGGTGAGTGTGGTCCAGGAGAACTGGCTTTGAACTCCTCATGGAATATGGCAGATGTTCCAGTTGTGGTGATGCCACAAACACAAACTCTGGTTTAGTTCTGGAGTAAGATTTCAACTTCAAGTCACATAGAAATAAAGTAAAGAGTAAAGTATCATTTTACTTGTATTCCTTGTGGCCA
>CAAKHB010003989.1:23696-46032 GCA_901007665.1 Aeoliscus strigatus
AATGTCAACGTAAATCGCATAAACTGAATTATTGTGGTGAAGAATGGTCACGAGCTTTGGGTCGAAAGCAGGAGATCACGGGTACAAGTGTCTGAAATGGGTTTCCTTCGTAGGGTGGCTGGGCTCAGCCTCAGAGACAGGGTGAGGACAGACATCAGGACTGAAAGGAGACAACTGAGGTGGTCTGGACGCATCCTGGACGACCCAGACCCAGATGAGCAGAAGAGGATGAGATAAGACGAGAAAATGTATGGTGAAGTGAAGAGGAAGATATGAGGACTTTTTGACGGACATCTTACTGTGACAAACACAAACTGACTCACCAAAATCTGACCTGATTATATCTCAGTTATTATCTGAGTCACCACTGCTACAAGCGTTTATTTCCCAGAATAATCAACAATCCCATTCCAGTCCAGTGCTGCTATTGTTTGAGAAGAAAAGCCAACAATGAACGCCTGCACACAGATCCACGGCTAACATGTGTGGAGCTAATGACAAACATGCTCATCGTGGTGGTGCTGACGAGACAGGGTGAAGGTTTACCGTGTTTTCTGGAGTACAACTCCCCACGTTAGCCAAAGATGCTCTATGACAACGTTATGCCCAGCGGATGTTCAACTGTCAACAATGTACAACACATGGTCAACAGCCCGTTGTGAAGCAACTGACTCCATGTTGAAACAGGCGAATTAGTCCTTTACCCTCGACAAGAAGCCTTACTTTAATGATTAATGTTCCAGCGAATGATGTCCCTGCTCTAGACCCTTAGGAACATACGGCGGGGCAGTGGGCCACCACCCCAGTGGGAGGAGGTTCAAGCTCCTTCTCGTCCCGTCTGCCAGTCCTGGCTCACTGGTGTTTCTGAGGATGGATCCGGTGAGACTTGTTTTTAGACATTCAGTCTCACTGACTACCTTGAGGCTACAGACTGACCCTACGCGCTGACGATGCAGCGGCGGTGGAGCCGATCACAGGTGACCTGAGGTACCACGGAGACGCCACAAAACAGGACGGAACGCGCTTGGAGCAGGAAGCTGACTCAGTCTGTGCTACGTGTGATGAAGGTGTCGCACATCACTCACACCATCAAACGGACAAAGTAAGATACACACACACCCACACACACAAACACACACAAAGGCCGAAACGGCCCATGGGAGACATGGATCTGCACACCAAACATTTAATTAAGCAGCACTCATTACTCTGTGTGTGTGTGCAAAGTGTTTATGGGCTGTGTGTGTGTAAAAAACAGATGAAAGTGTGTCTGTGCAGTGTGTGTGTGTGTGTGTGTGTGTGTGTCTGGACCTTGTTTTGGTGTTTTATAGTGGGCTAATGATGAAAATCTGTGTCTGTAAGGGCCTTGATCTAGATTAGAATACAGCTTTGATGAACCGAAAGTAGGACACACACACACACACACACACACACACACACACACATCAATAAACATGTATGTAGACAAACATGCTGATAGAAACAAACTCCTCAGCTCAGAGACACAGATACTTTCAGTTGCTGGCGGTGTTTCCAAACCAGAGACGCCACATGTTGATGTCCTCGTTAGTATTTTTCATCTGTGCCTGACGACTGATTGGCTTCCTCTCTCTGACGACTTCACCCCGTTTCCTGCCCCCTGGTTGTTCCCGTAGACCAACCTGCTCTGCATCTCCCATCATCAGTTAAGACGTGTGTCCTGCTCCCTGTTTGTACTTTGTCTTCAATTTCAAACTGCTCCTCATGTCAGTATAAGAAATACTTCAGGTTTTGAGTTCTTCAAAAATAGTGAGTGACCATCAATCCTTCCTGAAGTAAACCATCCGAAGACAAGAAGTGTAAGATGAATGCAGTCTGAGGTGTGTCTCACACACACTGACCTGTCACTGAGTGTATGTTTGACTTGGGGTCGGTCCATCCCTGCTGGCCTTTCAGCAACAGGACCGGCTGCCTGGGGAAAGAACACATCTCCTATAGGTCAATGAATGACATTTACAAAGAACAAACATCAACAGGTGTTAAAAACACTCCCAAACTGGCACAAAGTTCTAAAAAGTACAATTACAAGAGATACAAAACCACATGTCTGCAGAATACAAACAAAAGGCTCCAGACAATCAATGGTACAATGAACCAACGGCCTCGTTTAAACTGATTAAAAAGCCTTCGCCAATTATCCTGTCGTGTGCTAAGTCTTTGAGACAGTAATAGAGGGAGTGAATTAGATGACTGGTGCGGGGGTGGGGGGTGCTAAAGTGAAGGGTGAATTATGTATCAATTAATATCTAAAGGCAAGAAGACAATGTTGTCAAGCAGTCAGGCGTGTTAATGTGAGCCAAGGGAGCCGTAATGATGGTGACATGGCCACTATCGTGTGTGGGTGTGTATCAGTGCACGTGTTTGTGTGCATGGAGCCAGGTCCCAGTGGGAAGGACCGGGGTTTATTTTCACTAACAAAGACCGACTGTCCAGTTCTGCTGTGCAGTCGCCGTGGACACATTCTTGCGTTCAGGAGCACCTAAGAGTTTTTTCATCAATGGAGCACGGCTACATTTTAGGGATTTTAGGGATTTTAGGGATTTACTTCTGTCATTTGTGCTTTCGTGTGCTTTCTTTTTACTGAGCGTTCTTAAATACTGAGTTTCAGAATGAAGTATGTCCTCAGCGAGACATTAGGCAGTTAAAAAATACAACGTCAGCTCATTTTCTTTTATGTTTTTCCACTGCACAAACTATTCCTCTAATGTCAACAGCTGCAGCCATTGTTTTAGTAAGAAGACTACAGACAATCAAATACGTCTTTACAGAGTTTGTTCATCTATCTTGTTGTAGATCCCGTTGAGCGTACGTCACAATATGAAACATGTTGATTGGTGTTGATGGATACATGAGCTACGTGAGTCTCTGGATGCACACGTTACAGACATATGTCCACTAAGAGCCCCTGAGCCGGTCAATAACCCTCAACATTAGTCACATGCTATAATGGACTCTATACGTGGCCTTTGACCTCTGACTTTGTTCTCTGTCGTCTAATGATCTGCACCACCTGTCGCAGAAGGAGACAGAGAAGAAAACTACAACGGAGGAGAGGTGGGTGCGTAATTAAAGAGAAGCAGGCGAGTTTCAGCTGAGATGTGTGAGGAATCCGACTGGTGCGTGTCAGGCTGCAGACAGCGTCGGCATATGTTTGGAGTTTGGTGGCTTGGAAATCAATTAGTCTGGACGATCTGCAGATGCTGTCATGTGAGCTAAATTACCTCGGGTGACAGCTAACATTAATTATCCTAACCTCTCCGTTATCACAGCCCCTGTCACATTAATTACAAACTTTTGGTTCGTCAATGTTTCATTCAGCGACTGCAAGTAAAGAAGAGTCTTTTTTATCTGTATTGTTAATTTACAGAGGACCAGTTTTAAGAAAGTGTTTTCATCATACCAACTCTGGAATACATCAAACACACACACACACACACACACACACACACACATATCGAATGAAGAAGAAATGCAGATAAATAAAATCATCAACATTAGCTCAGGCTGGACATCTGGTTTTGTCAGACGGATAATAACGGCTTCAAGGAAATACAGAAAGGGAAGTTTTAGTAATCTTACAAATTACTGGAGATGGATCAGCAATCCAGCAAAGTGTTCTCTGAAACGCTCCCTGAGTGCTCAGGATGAATTAGTTGGAAGCTGTGTTGAGTGTGTGTGTGTGTGTTTGTGGCCAAGTGACTGTGGAGGTGTTTTTTAGAATGAGAGGGATTAACTGATTCATTTAGGATCATTTATGAGGATGATAAATTGCAATGAATCAATGAATGCGTGTTAGTTAAACACTCCAAGAGGGGCTGAGCAGAGAAACAAAGATGTATTGGAATCAAATACCTTCATCTCATCATTTACTGCCTCACTTCTTATGAAACATCAGTTCAAGAAAATACAATCTCATTTGTTGTGAATGAAAGAATGAATGAATGAATGAATGAATGAATGAATGAATGAATAGTGATTTTTCCCCTTTTGTCCACTTTTACTCCCAATGATATGTTTTCTGGCATTTCCATTGTGGAAGACGATTCTGGGTTGAAATTAAAGACGAGACGGAGACAGAGAGACTGAAAGACAAAGAGAAAGAAAAGACAGCGTACTACTACAAGTGTAAGTACTTTCTTCTCAACAAAAGGCCAAGTGACAAATTGAGCAATTACTCTCAGCGATTACCTCTATCTGAACCTGGCCGGTTAGGAAAAGAGTCAGAGGGAGGGAGGAAGGGAGGGATTGACGGAGAGAGAGAGAGAGAGAGAGAGACACAGAGAGAGAGAGAGAGAGAGAGAGAGAGAGAGAGAGAGAGACAGAGAGAGAGAGAGACAGAGAAAGAAAGAGAGAGAGAGATATAGAAAGAGATAGAGAAAGAGAGACAGAGAGAGAGGAGATAGAGAGAGAGATATTGAAAGTGATAGAGAGGAGGGAGAGAGAGAAAGAGAGAGAGAGACTGAGACAGAGAGATAGAAAGAGATAGAGAGAGAGAGAGAGACAGTGAGATTGATAGAGAGAGAGACAGAGACAGAGGTGCTGTGAGACCTCAGACTCTATGACGACCGATCTCAGGCCTCTGAAGTCAATCCGACTGTCGTGTGGCCAACTTGTGATATCGTCAAATAACCTGTCACCATCTAAAATAATGGATGTCCCATGTCGTCATGAAACTGGTGATCTACTGTGCAGTAGTTGGATTAGAAGTGTCATAGTTCAACAGACAGAAGGTTCATTTCCCTACAATGACTTTAGCGATGCTAACGTAGCCCACGTCCATTCCAAACACCACCATGTTTCCTGCTCCGTGCAGAAAACTTGTCGGCTGTAAACAAACACAAGAAGAAGACAATGGTGGAGAATATTCATTCATTCATTCATTCATTCATCTCCTCCCGTTGCTCTGGTTACGGGTCTGCTGACTGTTCTGGATGAAGGACAGAACCATTCACACTCACATTCACACCTACGGGGGGGGCAGTGACTCGTTAACCTCAGCAGTTCACCATCTGTATAAAACACCTTGACGACAGTGTCGTTGTGTGTCGCCGCTGTGACGACTCCACCTCACCTCGAGCACGGACTGAACTGAACAGAGGAGGATGTAGAGTCCAGTTGAGACGAGACGAGTAGAGCTGGAACACTCGGTGCTGCTGAACTGACTGACATTTATCAGAAAATTCTGATTCTGTGAGTGTTTCCTCTGAACTCAGATTCCATTCCCTGTAGGTGTTGAACATCACAGAAGAACGAAGGTGTCTGGGAAACATGGTCCATAAAACAAAAGGCGACAGTTTCTTCTTAACGGTCACAAACAGGTTTGTCACCATCAGCACCACTCGCATTCCCCAGAAGAACTGATCGGGGCAAACAGGTTGTCAGACGCCACCAGGGGTTCTAAATGTTTGCCCAGTGTGGAGTCTCAGGAGAAACATGCTCTCTGCTCAGGAGCCCAATCAGCCTCTGAGTCAACTTGAGGGGTTTACTTTGTCCAAGTGTCTGAGGGGAGGAATCACACGACCATAACAAGGAACCTGGAGCTTCACACTTCTATGGCAGTGACCCTGTGTCTGGGTCCAGACGGACATTTAGTGTGTCGTAAAAGTACTTTCTTTAGCTATCGATTAGCTAAAGCCCTGGCTGTCCAAATATGTGTGCAGTTGCAGAAAAGGAGCAGGAGTTGACATTTAGCCTTTTGTCTGTATTATCTGGGTGTGGTGTCCTGAAGCATGTCTGAGTTCTAAGGAACACCAAGACCCCAAATGGCAGATTGGTGTTTGTGTGTGCAAAGATTTCCTCCCTGATAATGTCTCAGACACACATATCAGTCTGCTTTGGTTGAACTTCTGCAGACGCCCTCACCAAAGCCTGGAGACTCAGTGGAGACAAGTCTGGTCTGTGGACGTCCTCCTGGAGGACGGGCCGTGGGGTTGGAAAGGCAAACACCGATCCAGCTGTTTGAGCAGCTGTATCCTGCTCCAGGTGGACGGAGCTGCTCCAGCTCATCACAGACATACGAGCGTGCTCTGGAAACAAGAACACGGTCGCCCATCGTGGACAGAAGCCACACCAAAGTCCTCGCAGCAGATCAGGGTTGTTTGAAGCTGCACTGTTAGTCCAGTGTTAGATGCTGCTCTTTCCTTTGACTGCTTCCATTTCCCTATTCTTGTTTTGATAATTCATTTCAATGATCGATTAGTGCTCCTGTTCAAGCTTTAAAATGGGAAATACACACTCCACAGTAGAACACAACAGACAATCGACTGACTTGAATACTGCATTTGGTTTCATATTCTGTTAACGAATGCACATTTTCTTTTCCAACATTTTCTATTGTAAATCACCCTGAATTGACTATTTTTGCAGCATGCTTTATAAATAACCTTGCTCTGCCTTGCTGTGTCATTTCTGAAGATAGAACACCCTGTCCAGACTCTGGATATTGGTCTGTTCATCTGCTGTAACATTAACACCACCATGAAGGTACAATTTTTATATTTTATTTTTTTTTTAATTGTAGGTGTGACTTTAATTTTAGATGGTAGAACTTTAACAGTGACAAATGTAAGTTTGCAGTTTCCAAATGATGACATTCTTTCAATCTATGATACATATTATGGCTGATAACCATCTTACCAACACAGAGGTGTCGTCGCTGGGGGAGGGTTCGATGTCTGCTGACTGAGGGCCAATGGCTGAGTCACTGCTGCTTCTGACCAAGAGGGGGGTGTCTGGAGAAAACACACAGAAAGTCACACCTGAGAAGGTGATTGCTCACGGTTCGGACTAGGTTCTGCACTGATATGCGGCATGTTAGTTATGTATCGATAGTTGCAAAGGGGCAGGAAATGTCCAGTAAATTGCCAGAAACATTCCATGAGAAATTAAACTGTGGAATTTGGTAACTATTCACTGAATGCCCTATGAAAGGGTGCTAGCTACAGCTACCACTCAGCATGGAACTTATCAGCAGCTATGTACTGTATGAACACATGTTCGTGGGCTATATGCAAGTTAAAGGTTAAAACCACACATCAAGTGTATTTATACAATAATATCATCAACATGACGTCACTGTATGATGTGCATGGGCTCAAAAATGCGGGCTGTAGCGTCAGTACACCTGCAGGTAGGGGGCGTGACCTCAGTGCACCTTCAGTCACGTGTGCATGTGACTGAGGAGCAGCATTACACTCTCCGGTGTACTTGAAGGAAATCTGGTTGTTTTAGTCAAGATAATGCTGAAATATATTTTCTCCAATCCAAAATCCCTGTTAGGGTTAGATGTCCATTTATTCCTCTAAGTTCCGGTTCATTCCATGGAAATTCTGTGTATAATTCTATCCATAAACCCCATTTGGTCTTCTCACAAAACTCCACATCTCTAAGTGTGTACGTGTCAGCCACATGTTCACGCCTTCAAAGATGGAAAAGGTGGGATCAGATCATGTTCATACATGAATGCTGTAAAGAAAATACTCCAAACTGAACGTTGACAGGAATGAACAATCAGTACACAGTGTCACAACACCTAATTGGTTGATAATAATGTATGATCTTCAAAGAATTCCTCTGTGTCCCTGTCCTCGCCACGTCACAGTAACACACTTTGATTCATAGGTTGTTTTCAACCTCAGCTAACTGTCTTACTGCAAATGGTGCAGTAGATTTTACAGATTTGTTGTAAGTGTTTCTATATCTGAATATAATGAAACATCAAATTCTGACTTGTTTTTGTCGTGTCATACTCCTTCCCCTAACTTGTCTCAGCACACAGTGTGACTGTTGAAGGAACAGGAGATACGAATACAAAGACGAGACAGAAGACTGCGAAAACTCCCCGCCAGTCACTACACACACAACCCACAGTTGGACGCCTTCGGAAAAGTGTTCTTACTATTTTTATAAAGTCAAAGTTCAGAAAAATGTGCAGCTAATAATAATCTCTCAGATGACAAGATAGGACTGTTAGTCGTGTCAACAGTACAGAGTTTGTCAGTGAAAGAAGCATTTTACACCAGTGCAGTGAGGATACATTGTATTAGGACAGTGGTTTGTGACTTTATGCCTCCAACAGAATGACCAACAGGAGCAGGACTGTGTGCTATCAAATCATTCATGATGGCAGAACGAAAGGGATCTTGATCAAAGCTGGGACCAAATAATGACAATGAATTTACATGTTTCGGGTTTCAAAGTGCAAGAATATACTCCGGGGGCGAGGATATTTATGGTGTTTGACAAAATTGATGCTGCAAAGTATAAAGTATTGCAGGAAGCAAAACATTAAAAACGTACTGTACCTACAATGTTCTGTGTTACACGCGAGTCCTTTATGTGCTGTTCAGTGCGTTCACCAGGGAACAGACACAGAGGCTGGCACAGTGCTACAAAAGAAATGAATGAAGTCCTAGCACACTGTTTGTAGTTCTCTTTAGCTTAGGTGTAAATTAAAAGGAGGGAATCTGGAAGGACAGGGACATATTTTAACATGAGGAATGTTAATTAAAGGTTCAGGTTTAATGCATTAATACCATTTATACACTGGAGTAATGTACCATATTTCCTCTTTCTGTTCATTGTGGTTTTACATTCATTAGGTCTGTGAAGAGCACAGCAAACACTCAGTGAATGTACAATCCCTTCTCTTGATACGGTCTCTCTTTAGTGAACACACCCAAACCTCCAGTAGCTGATTTACAGATCAGTGTGTGCATGTAGGTGACAAATGATAGTGTCTCGTTTTCACATCTCATTAGCTCCATGCATAAAAACATCATCTAACACCAGCTGATGGATGAAGTGCACTGCTCCACCGCCTGCATTACTGCTACAGCTCAGACAAATTGAGTGAGGGAGAAAAAGTCAACATTGCAGAAGTTATGCAAATAAAACACATATCCTGGCTGTATGGTTGTGATCTGTGTGGTGCTTTAACCCCATATTTACTCTGATGCCTCCCCAGCGTGCGTTCTAACAGTGGAATGCTGTGTTGGTCAAATACAAACACAGCCCAACGTTGTCCCTCGTCCAGAGGATGACAGGCTTCCAAACAGTCGACAGTTTGTTTTTTTTGCCCTAGAATGTCCTGCTGATGGGTCACACACAAGTAGCACATCGTCTAAACATCACATGGTGCTGTTCCTTGCAGACTGACACGACATCATTGTTGTAGTAAAAGGATGTCTGAATACTGTATCTTCAAAAGTGTCTAGATTTCAATGTTTCAAATACTGAACGTGACCTATTCATGTTGAATATTTACGTCATCAGCGGGCATAGGCATATTCATTGTTTTAGGTCTACAAGGGTCATGTTCTTTCAATCGTCAAGACTTCTTGCTGAATAAACTTATCACCTGACATGGACTGTCCCTCATATCTTGCAAGTCTAATTAGTAATGTGTGTTTTTTTAATGTGTTATATTGCATTTTTGAACTAAAACGCTATGAAAAAGTCTGTCTACAACCACATGACAAAAAAAATCAAAGTAATGATGCATAAGGGATGAGACAAGACAGAAAACCTCTGGTGCACTCGGACCATCCCGACTCACAGGACCCATCAATCCAGATGTACGTACATTAAGAACGTTCTCATGTTCATCTCTATAGTCCCACTGAGAATAGACAGAACCAACAACGTGGTGCTTAGACCAGAGGGAGTGTTATACGAGTCAACTACAAAAGACAGATGATATTTGTCGGGTCATATATTGATTGCCACAAAATGGACCCTTGGTGCTCTTAAGACCGGCTGGAGGTATGGATTACATCACCCCGTCATCAGCCTCTCTTCACAGAGACAGTGGGCTAGAGATGGGAGGATGACGAAAGAGGTCGAAACAAAGAGATATTCCGTCAGTGTTTCCCCGACCATTCTATGAAGGAGTGCCCGCCCCTCTCAAAGATCAAATAAATTTGATTTTTTTATGTAACTCCACATCGTGGACGTCATTTAACAAACTTTGCTTTCTTTCCTTCACTAAACAAACTCAACAGCCTCATTTTACGTATCTTCTGGGGCTTTTCCACGACACAGTTCCAGCATCGTTCGACTCAACTCTTGAGTTCAGCTCTGTTTTTGCTTTTTTGTGTTTCCACTGGCAATAGACCACGGGTGTCCAAACCGGTCCTACAGTGTCTCCTATCCTGCAGGTGTTAGATGTCACCCTGCTCCTACACACGTGACTCATATCAGCAGCTTGTTGTCTGACCTCTGCAGAACTTCACAGAGACTGATTCAGGTGAGGTAGGAGCAGGGTGGACAGGGGGCCCTCAAGGACTGGTTCAGACCCCCCTGGGATAGAATCTCTGTATAGGTTCAAAGCAGCTGAGCTGAAACTGCCGGCCACTGATTGGTCCCTAAAGGCAGAGGGCCGTCCCAAACCTTGCCTTCCACACAGCAGTCCACCGACGTTTTTACCGACGATAGCGATCCAGTTGTTGATTCGTCGTCTCCTCATCTCCAGCTAACTGAACATGGCTGATGTTTTAACACCCACTGTGGTCCGTCGATGAAGCAGAGGTGATGTTTATTGTGAGCTGTGTCGGCAATCCTGTTCCGTCGATCTTCTATCGTGCTGTATGTGACAACACAGACTCTGCACACTGAGCAGCAGGGTCTCCATCGCCCCATTGTCCCACTTTGTTTATGTGTTTGTGTCACGGTAAAAAATGCCATCAGGACAGTCTCTCGTAGCCCCCTCTGCGACACAACTGAATTGTCATGGAAACGCACCTCAATGGAACCATACCTAGTAAAGATGGAGTCCACACACACACACACACACACACACACACACACACACACACACACACACACACAGAGGTAGGCTGCACTGGGAATCCTATTATTGATCTTTATCAAGGTATCACGTGTGCTATGAACTTATGGTGACAGAACATCTCCAGGTCTGACCGTGTGTGGCACACACACAAACTCTGCTGTGGAGATAGGTTAGTAAGTGTTGAAGGTCTGTAATGGTCAGTAACAAAACACGTATCCATATTATCGTCCCACACACACACACACAAAAGTGTGTTATGTGTTTGTGTTTCTAAATGAGGAATCAATGAATATCTGCGAATGTTGTAACGTGACTTTGCGCTGAAACATCTATCTTCACCGATCTGGTCTGACCAGGAATGACCTGAGCACAGAGACGGTTCCATTGACTCAGGGTGACTGGTGGCGTCCCTGCAGATTGCTCAGGAAGAGACAGTGGGCTGACCATCATATCTGATGCAGTGGAGATGACCGTTCACTGTCCACTTCACTCAGATAATCCTCTCTAGCTGCTGATTCCAGAGTCTACTACTTCAAAGACTATCATATCACTGTGCTGTATCCTGTGTTAGCTACCACGCTAAAACCTCTGAGCAGGGCAGAAAGTGACTAAAAGAAGCAGGAAGAAACATAAAAAGGATATGTAAGGAGATAAAGTGAGTGAGAGGGAAGTTGTTATGGAAGAAAGCAAAACATGAAACACTGGTAGCGGCCTGACTCTGACCTCTCACAGAGTCCCAGTCTCCAGAGTGCTCTTACTTCTAATCTCCCATGACAGCCACTCACTTGAGTCACTGCTGCCCAGCGACCATACCGAGACAGACTAAACTTCCTGTCCCAGCAGCATCTGGATCATACAGCTGAAGCGTCTTCACAACTAGGAGCTGAAGCGTAAATCAACAACACTGTCATAACAACAGTATGCTTACTCAAATCAACTTCTTAGCAACCACGGCACTCACTGTTTGGTGAAAAGGATCTGGAAGCTGTGATTACCTGACAGCCCGAGATAATTTAATGAAAACCTAGAAAAACAAAACAAAACAAAACATTTATATAAATAGAAAATACGAGTAGGCACGAAATAAGGCATATAAAACCAAATAAATATACAGAAACACACACACAGACACACACACATCAACTATGTCCACGTGAATCGCACATAAAGTACAAACTTTGGAAAAAAGTTTCCGTGACAACTCAATCTCAGGAACTTTACTTGAAGTAGGACGAAAGACAGAGAAGAGAACAACACAGAGAAAGAAAGGTCATGTGGATATAGTAAAGTCTGGACCAGGTGACAGTAAGCAGACAAAGACATCAGTTTCTCCTGCTCCCTGCTGCTCTCTTCTCTTCCCTCTGCTTCTCCTCATTCCCCTCATCTTCTCTGAGACGATTCAGTAATCCATAGCTGTCCCCACCATGTTCCTCTCCCTGTCTGAGAAACACCGTCCATGAGGTCCTGACCTTAATATACTAAAATAAAGTTAACAAACTTGTTTGTTAGAATACAAGCATCAGGGGAAAAAATACATCACACCTCGTTCCTGTGTTTTTAATTTCAAGTGTGGATTAGGATGAGGGAGTTAGGGTATTACATTGTGTGTTCTCCATACAATTGATATTTGTTAGTAACAGCCATTTTAATCTTTCCAACAGTGAAACCGTGTGTTGTCCCAGTTAATGAGATCAATGTCAAAGGCTCAGTACGCTCCCATTCCAGAGAGAAATGTTGGTGTTTTGATTCTCTAAAGAGTGGCCACACAAGATGAGCAGTTAGTACCAATCATTTTAGGACTACTAGCGATTGTGCACATTAGAGCACTGAGTATTGTATGGACTGTTAAGTCCATCGAAACAATTGTAATTGTGATGTTGGGCTATACAAATAAAATTAAACTGGATGGAAATGTAAATGAGCACACCTGAATCTCTCTGTAACGCTATTTTTTATCTTTAATAAAGAAAAAGTGTTTAATCTGATTACTTGATTAATTCATTGATGGAATAATAGGTGCAAGACTAGTACATATACCAAGTTAACAAAAATGCATCAACCTCATAGAGCACAATTGAAGACACCCACAGACACTCGACATTCATACCCTGACGGTGGTAAACTACGGCTGTAGCCACAACAACTGACAGAAACATGGCTGCCAGTTTGTGTCAACGGTCTCTCTGACCACCAGCAAACATTCACTCACATGCATACAGGGCAATGTGGTGAAGTGTTACAAACAAACCCTACTAACAAACAATCATTTGTCATGCTCACCATCAGGTTTGTGACCCGTTTCAAACATTATTTTTTTAATTGACCGGTTCATGAAGTGTTAAATATCAAAGGTACAGCAAATGGTTCAAACTAAGGACGCTTTAACGTGGTCTGTGTAGACTCTATTCTAAAGACAATTTGATTTGCAACACTTGTTGCCTACTTATGTTGACAAGCTGTGGTGAGCCTGTTTATAATTGACAAATGAATTAAAAAGCATGAATAAACTCAGATTACATAACATTCCTGTGTTTGCGTGTCCTTTGTGAAAAGTAGTGATGTTCATCCTATTGGGAGGTGTGCAGCCACCAGCTGCCTCCGGGTTTCAATGATACGAAGCAGGATGTGTTTGAGAGTTCACTTCACATGTCGGGTAGTTGGGTTATTCAGACATTGACATATATCAGCTGAATCCTCACGTGCTAACAGAACTGTCATGAATCGGATGACAAAGCTGTATTGGCTGCAGCTACAGTTTGTCTGACCCATACCTTGAACCAAACTGGACTGGCAGATCCAGCCCCCCCCCCCCTCTCAGACATCAGGTTCACTGAATGTGATCACAACTAGCATTAGATGATTTTGTTTGATCAGCAGTTCCTAATGACAACTAAAGAGTGAATGAAAGAATATCTTTTAAAAGATTATTATTAAAGAATATCTTTTGTCGCCAATGTGACTATTACTTGATACAGGGCCTCTTTAACGAATGAGCCAATAAAGTGATCACAAAGATACACCCGGTGACTTTGGTAAATATATATCTGAAATTTGTTTGTCCAGTTGTCCATCATCACCACTTGTCCACCGCACGGTTCCAGCACGACTCAACGTGACTCTGCTTTCTTTGTGTTTCCATTGTTGATAGAACCTGCTACCTGCTGCTCTTTCTGGTTCCTCCAGTGAGGTTCCACGGAGCTGAGCTGATACTGACACGTGCCGGCTGCGTGTGCGTTGCGTCTCCGATCCAGCACGGCGCCGGATCAAATACGTTTCCATTCTAGTCAATGTGTCCATTTACACAGACTGCGTGTGCGTTGCGTCTCCGCTCCGTCTCAGCTCAGTCAGTCCGGAGCGCTGCGTCTGAGACGCATAAATCTGGCACAAAATCCATCGAGCGGGACAGTAAGTCCAACACAGAAACAAAATAAAACATCCGGTTACTTTTCAGAATAAAACGCTCGACGTTGACGCCGGATCGTATTTCACACTATTTCACCAGTACTTTCAACACAGTACATTTATTAAGAGTATTTATTTACTAACAAGCTACTTTCTCATGGTAAAAGCACAAAACACAGAAAAAAAAGTCAAACACAAGCAAGTCCGAGTCTCCTCTGCTTCTCCACCTGGAGACACGACTGTTTCTTCCTGGATTTATGACACATACATGTAGTTCCGCGCGATTGTAAGTGTTTTCACCGCGGGAACTTGTCGGTCACGTGACGCAGTAGAAACGCATTCGGTGTGAATGGACGGAGCGCGCTGACGGAGCAAAGACGGATCGGAGACGCAACGCAACGCACACGCAGCCGGTGTAAATCCAGGGTTAGCGGTTTCTTCCCGGTCTCGTCTCATTGAACATGTCTGATGTGGTAAACACACTGTGTCCGTCAGGGAAGTCCAGACGTTTGTGTGTCTGCTGTCAGAGACCCACAACACCGAGTGGAGTTTGGTCTCTGAGATGGTGTCCTGATCCGTCAGAGACAGAAACCACAAACTGAGCAGCAGGTCCTCCATCTCCTCCAGGTCCTACGTTGTTCATGTGTTGTGTAGGAAATGTATCTGTGACATCAGCACTCACATCCAGGAGGAGCTGGCTTGTGTTGGAAAAGTATATGGAACCAAACAGTCGAGCTGAGTAGAACTGGAACTTCCAGATATTATACATATGTGTAATGTAATACTCCGCTTATTTACACAATTATTGTGGAAAACAAAAATACCGCAGACAACGCATCTATGGCAATGTGTGACGGATTGATGCTGCCTTTAAGACACACAAAGACTCGTTATCACTCACTTGACTTGAGAGCTGTGGAAGTGACTTCAATCTCTCCCCCAGCCACTGGCTGGAAGACCGACAACTCAGACTGGTACAGGTCAGGGCTTGGAGGGAGGTTTGTGTTCGCTGCACCTCTCTGCTGGGCTTCCTGCTCCTCATACACCGCCATCAGCTGGAACACAGACAGGAAAACTGATCAAGTACCGTTTTACAAGACCATCTTCATACATCATCCGAGTACAATAACAGGCAAAAAAAATGTACAATGTAAAAATGTAAAGAAAAGCAGCACCAGTTTACATCATATTCAGGGTGGCAATTGCACCTGTTGGATTTAAAAGAACATTTTGATCAAGAATAAATTCAATTATCAGAATTTACCTGAAGCAATCCAGTAACACATTCAATGTGCTTCAGGATGTGAAACCTGACAACATCATTCTGCATTTGAATGTGGGGAGTTTTCTCAGTCTGTTGACTCAAAACAAACTGTTAAAACTATCAGTTTGTGTTACCTTGTGGATGAGGACGCTATAGAGGACGTCCAAGGAGCCCAGCATTCCTGTGACAGAGTGTGTAGGTATTGTTCATCAAACTGCCTCCATTAGTGTTTCCTCTTTGCGTGTGCGACACTCTGCTAGCCCCGACCGTGTTATATAGTGGAATCCCCATCTATTGAGCGTTGCACTGAGTCTGCGTTTAGTTTAACATAGCACAGAGCTTGTCAACACAGTGTTCTAGGGGCCTCCATGTAAATGCTGAATAGACCTGTGTGGGTGTGTAGGGGGCGTGGGGGGGTATCATGTCTATAGTGGTCAAGAATAAAGAAAGAGGACTTTGCCAGTAAAGCCAGAGGCTTCCTGCCGTACTCAACAACACACACAGACAGGAGTCACCGTCTCTTCTACATGAAAAGGTAAAAAAAAAGGAACTGGCACGATAAAATGCAATCAAAAATGCAAAGTAATGCTGATGCTTTCACTAGAGATGTTCGGATAGATACTGAAATATCGATACCTCTGATATCAGATCTTTATGCTCCAAAATCGATCCTCAAGATATCGAAAACCGAATATGAGGCATTTACGATGAGGTGGACAGAAGAGGAGAGCCCAGTGTCAGGCGTCTATCTAAATCTAGGTATTGACAAACTTGTGCAATCACTGTGGCATGTATTTGTTTAATTCAGTATTTTACTGTCAATTTCAATTTGAGTCACCCAGTATTATAAAACAGTACGTGTTTGTATCCCCTTACTGTGGGCTATTTGGAGAGACTACATGCATAGTTGAATCTAAATACGATTAAGCATTCAGTGCAGAGTTGCCCCATCATTTGTTTTGCTCTGCGATTTTATGTCGTTTGAAGATGATTCCCCAAGAGCAGCAGCACTCACAAGATGCCTGGGAGAGATGATTGTGAAGGATCTCCAACCTCTGTCCATAGTAGAAGACCAAGGTTTCCAAGGATTTGTGAGAGCTCTTGACCCAAATAACCCCATATAAACTGACAGCGACTCACCTTGTAAAGATGTTTGATGAATGCAAAGGCAAAGTAAGGGCATCTTTGCACAATGCTTCCAGTGTTGTACTTACCACTGATATGTGGACTTCAGTGTCCACAGAGGCATGTTTGACTGTAACATGTCATCTCATTGAAAACTGGCAAATGCCACACTGTCCATGGGCCGCATGGAGCAGATAATATCAGTTTAGCGCTTAAACACATCACAGAAGAATGGGGCATAGCTGACAAGGTTGTTGCAGTTGTGACAGACAATGGTGCAAATATGGTTGCTGCAGTGCACAAGGCTGGATGGAGGCATCATCCATGCTTTGCACATACACTGAATTTAATTGTAAAGGACAGTTTAAAAAGTGTCCCGGAAGTTGTGAAAGTGCTAGAGAAATGCAGTGGGATCGTGTCCTTTTTTCACCACAGCACACAGGCCACACAGAAGCTCAGGGGTATTCAGCAACAGTTGAAAGTGGCAGAGCACAAGCTAATCCAGTCAGTAGATACTCGCTGGAATTCAGTTTTTTACATGCTGGAGAGACTCTGTGAGCAAAATGAAGCTGTGACCACGGACCTCTGCCTTTTGGGGAGGAATGCATTGTGCTTAAATGAGGGAGAATTATCCGTCATCAAGCAAACAGTTGATGTACTACGGCCATTTGAAGAAGTGACACGGGAAGTTTCAGCTGAAAAGTATCTTTCAGTCTCCAAAGTGATTGCGCACGTGTCACTCATTCACAGGGCTGGAGCAGCCTATGAACGCCATGCAACTGGCACAGCAATGTCAGCGCAGATCCAGGGGTATTGAGAGCATTCACTGTCTAGCTGCCAGTAGATTTCTGGATGTTAGGTTTAAACATTTTGGTTTTCGAGACAAAGACAATGTGGAAGTAATGAAAAAACCTCTCCTCTCTGAAATGCAGGAAGTCTATCAGACAGGAGAGGCAGCTCCCACTCTAGCCACAAGCTCAACAGCTACTGTTAGCTCTACCTCATGGCCTTCTACCTTAAGGCCTCCTGCCTCAGCCTCAACCAGAGTCCTGTCCCCTCAGGTTCAGCTGTATCAAAAGGAGGGATATGGACTGATTTTGACATGCAGGTTTTGTCAGGACAACATCACCGGTCAGCTGTCAGTCATGTGCTCATTGAAGTACGTCGGTACTCGGAAGAAAAAGTGATTCCCCGACATAGGGATGCACTGAGTTGGTGGCAAGAACATGAACCGACCTTCCCGGCCCTGAGCAAACTCGCAGTGAGATACCTGGGAATTACTGTACCGGCAGAGAGAGTCTTTTCCAAGGCAGGAGAGGTTCTGAGCAAAAAACGGAACAGACGGTAAATATGCTATTGTTCCTTAACAAAAACATTTGAATGAGGGAAAGTGAAGTGTTATTTCGATGTTAAGTATGTTAACATGTTCATGTAACGTGAATTAAGCACGTTTTGATTTTTATAGTTCTTAATAATAAACCAATAATTTGTTTTAATGGTTTTATTATTTTACTTATTTTCTTTTTTTTCGTGTTTGAAACACCATTTTCACATATTTTGTGTCCTCTGTTTTTCTGTTATATTAGCTTGGGTATATTGTAAGTGAGGCCGCTACCTCAATATACTTCCCAGTTTAAAATAAATAAATACATTCCTCGGATGTCTTGTATTCTTTATGAAGCTTTGAAAATACACTACTTTTTTTAGATTTACCAGACAGGAAAGGAAAGGAAATTGGTGGTATCGAACATCACTGCCTTTCACACTAAAAGCTTATGTATGGTCAGTGACAACTTTTTTTTATTCAATGCGACAATTTAAGGAATTAACTATTCACTAATAATGAATTAACTCATTCAATTGTTCATATTTAGTAAGACTGTAGAAAATGCATTATCGTATGGCCCCCATGAACAAAATGGTCTTCTACACATCAATGACCCCACGTAGTGTGTATGTTTTGCCCCCTTTCCACTTCTGAAACCGAACCGAGTTGAGTTGAGCTGGAACTGTGTCGTGGAAAAGCAGCATTTGGTTTTATTTTGTTTATACATCATGTACATACATGGACATGGCTGCTCATTTTTCTGTTAAAACCAAGCCTGGAATGAGAGCTTAGAAACTGAGTTCAAGCCAAAGCTTGAGATGAACCTCGGCCAAGTCATCAGCCGCAACGGAATTTCATTCCTCTGTTATGCTGATGACACTCAGCTCTATGGAAGTGTCACAGCTGCAACCCCATCCTCATCATCATTTCCGTCAAAACGCCTGTTTGGAGGAGATAAAGGTATGGATGGAGGAGAAGTTCCTCCAACTTAACAGCTCAACAAAGTCAAAGCCATCCTGACTGGCACCCAATCATCATCCAGAACCAACATCTCCCTCTCATCATCAGTCACAAATCTCGGTGTAAAATTGGACCCCCGACCTCACCTTGAATCCCACATCGAACACCTCCAGAAGACCTCCTTCCACCACCTCTGTAACATTGCCAAACTCCACCCCATTCTGTCCCTCTCAGATGGCGAAAATCTGCTTCCTGCCTAAGGGCATTACTAATGATGGTCAATCAACAAGTAGGTGTGTCTTAGAACCCTTCAACGCACACCAACACGATGAATGACCCCCTTATACCAAAGAAACAGAAATCAGACCATTAATTCATGTTTTCATGTGTTAACCAGCACTAACTCACATTGGATGCATGTTTTGCTCATCAAGTTTCCAGTTGTTGATACCGCTGGCAGCTGCGCTGCTCCTGAGCCGAACTACGTGTGCATTAAACGGTTTCAACGTACGGCTGTCAGAAAGCCAATCAGAAAAGAACATTCACCCAGACCACGGTATCAATAAATGTATTATTAATTTGACGAACTGACTTAACCTGTCTCACAGCTCCTTCCATGGTCGCAGCCTGTTTGCCCTGGGCCGGAGCATGACCTGAACTTTAATATCAATTACTGCTGTCCAGACATGGAGGACATGACATGCCCCGTGGGGTTTCAGATATTCATGTTCTAGCGCGTCTCCTTTCCAGCATACTCTCACCAGGCAGAGTGTGGCATCACATCCAGTTGGACAATATGACACCTTTCCCTTCATCCATATCTCACACGCCCCCAGTGTGTCTCAGTCTGTCACATTTATGTCCTCTCACACTCTGTTTGCGGTTCTTCTCCTACTGTATCAGCCTTTTCTCTTTCCCTGACATTTTTCATATCATATCCTTATTTAGTCAGATTCTGATCTTTCCTAAGTTGAGATGTAAAGCTCAGTGGATTGTTCATGATTAGCATTGGTCCATGTTCTGCCAAGATGCTTCAAAGTGAACTTTAGAAAGCTGTTGCCCAGCAGCTACATTTACTGCAGGGATGCCAACACATTAAGAAGAAAGCTGAGAGCTCATCGAAGAAGGTTAATTAATTATGATGAGTTAAAATCAATAACAAAAAAGTTCATTAAATAAAAGCATCAAACACAAAACCGCAGTAATATCCATTTCAGTAAATTTGTCTGTTGGAGAGAGGTGGAACAGACTAACAGCTTCTAGGCCAACACACATTCAGAGGAGGGTGGTAGAGGTTCTTCAATAGAACATCTGAAAGAATGACAGAAAGAGAAATGGGAGAACAAATTCGACATAGCCTTGCTGAGGTTCTTAAAAAGCAGAGGTGGGAAAAGGGAAAGACAGCTAGACAAGAAAGGAGGCTCTGTTCTCTTCGACAGGGGACTCAAAGACCTGCCAAACAAAATGACAGTGGAGCCTGAGCATGAAAGAGTGAGAGGTCAGAGAGACAGAGTGAGGTGAGAGGGTGAGGAATGACAGAAAGAGACAGAAATGGCCATGAATGGGTGGAAGGCACAATTGATGAGAAAATACAAACAACGAGGGGACAGGCACATATGTTGGACTGTCAAAATCCTCAAGGATGTCACGGAGTTCGAGCAAAAACCAGACCCAAAAACTTGAGATAGTCTGAGTGTCAAGTGTTACTGCAATGATGTGTCTGTTCCAAACACAGCCACATTCTCCTCACCCGCTTTCATCCAAGGGTCAAGCTGGTATACTAACAGAAAGGTCCCACATCAACACAATGCATCATTATTCCCAGGAAACACATCAATGCAGTCGTGAGCAATGTGATGTCGTCCTCAACGTTCAATTTACAGGAAGAGACGAATTATTTCATCATGCTTTATCCCATTTTTCATGGCACGAGATCAGGGCTTTTCTGGCCGCAGACAAAGGGATAGGTTAGCATGTTATCATGTGACGTTTAACATATTTATACATGTCAGGCCAAAGACAAGCCAACTAAATTCTTCTTTATTAGAGCTTTATGTATGTATGACACATTGTTGTATCGCCTACATTCTCAAACCTTGTAGACCGCTTGTTTATTTGCACATGTGGGAAGGAAAAGGACCTTTGATTTAACATCCGCTTTTAATAGAGATGCTGTTTGTTTCCACCTTAACTTACTGTTTCTCATCACAGATACCGATAACTTTTTATAAATAGGTGAGGGTCAGAAAAATGAAAGATGTAGTGAGCAAAGATTTGAATTTCATTATACCTCCGCCTACGTATCAAGAGGTATCAAGCTAACAGAGCTAACAGCACACGTCCATCAATCACTAGTGAAGCTTATGTTCTTATTTCCATTACTGGATGATGGAGCATGTCAATCACATCGTATATTGCTGGCACACATACATCCGAAAAATAGCGACGGCTCCAAAGTCCAAAACGTGGTTCCAAGTGTTTACCAGCTGGGAGCTCACTCCTCACAGGGAGGAGAAAAGGAGTGTTTGATTTGCCCACCTTAACACACCTACAGCACAGTACGCTAGTGACAGTACACCAGTAACAGCACACTAGTGACATTACACTAGTTACAGTACGCTAGTAACATTACACTAGTAACAGTAGACCAGTAACAGCACACTAGTGACATTACGCTAGTTACAGTATGCTAGTAACATTACACTAGTAACAGTAGACCAGTAACAGTACACTAGTGACAGTATGCTAGTTACAGTACACTAGTAACATTACACTAGTAACAGTAGACCAGTAACAGCACACTAGTTACAGTACGCTAGTCACATTACGCTAGTAACATTACACTAGTAACAGTAGACCAGTAACAGTACACTAGTGACAGTATGCTAGTAACAGTACGCTAGTAACAGTACGCTAGTAACATTACACTAGTAACAGTAGACCAGTAACAGCACATTAGTTACAGTACGCTAGTCACATTACACTAGTAACATTACACTAGTAACAGTAGACCAGTAACAGCACATTAGTTACAGTACGCTAGTAACATTACGCTAGTAACATTACATTAGTAACGGTACGCTAGTAACAGTACACTAGTGACAGTATGCTAGTAACAGTACGCTAGTAACAGTACGCTAGTAACAGCACGCTAGTAACAGCACGCTAGTAACGGTACGCTAGTAACAGTACACTAGTGACAGTACGCTAGTAACAGTACGCTAGTAACAGCACGCTAGTAACAGCACGCTAGTAACGGTACGCTAGTAACAGTACACTAGTGACAGTACGCTAGTTACAGTACGCTAGTTACAGTACGCTAGTAACAGTACGCTAGTAACAGCACGCTAGTAACAGCACGCTAGTAACAGCACGCTAGTAACGGTACGCTAGTAACAGTACACTAGTGACAGTACGCTAGTTACAGTAC
>CAAKHB010003989.1:46052-62976 GCA_901007665.1 Aeoliscus strigatus
CGCAGACACACACACACACACGCACACGCACACGCACACACAGCCAGAGACACGGAGACATACACAATCTATGTTTGAGCAAGTTGAACAAGGAGTTTTGATTTCAATTTGTGTGCACACATCAAAGAAAGCTGCAACAGTAAGTTACACAGGTAAGTGTGTGTGCCTGTGATTTACACTCAGCATTATTTACACCACTCCAACATATCACACACACACAACATAAAACTAGCAGCATGGGGAAACAACTCTAAATGGAGTTATTCTCTCTGCATATTTGCTACTTCATTGTCATCCTTGTGATCTAGGCTGTACACTGAGTTTTTAATTACAAAGAAATGTTCACATCCATGATCTGAACACAGCAATTAACTGAAGATGAGAAACATGTCTTTCAGCTCGAAAATGATGAAGCTCTCACTCCGACACGTCTGCTTTTACAAAAAGAGAGAACAGGTTTTATCACCCTGCAGCACGCACACGCTCTCTCTCACCCCCGCACACACACACACCGACAGTGAGGACTAACAGCACCACCTAGCTCTACACAATCAACACTACATCCAAAGGACAAGCTGAGGGCTTTCAAACTGAACCCCCTTCATCCCGTCACAGGCCAGACAGGATCCAGAGGTGAGCCACTGTACCTGTCAACATGTTGTCAATGCTCTCTCTGCCCTTTGGATGAAATGCAAAGGTGGCAAATATGCAAATGAATGTCTTAGGACATGATGTTGATGTGGCTCTTTGTGGTGGGCTCATAAAAAGTTAAACATTCTTAATTTGCCAAGCTGAGGTCATCGAGGTGAGCACAGAACTGGAACGAGAGCTGGATTCTCCAAAGCGTTGTGCTCGTTAGTGTGAAGTCGTAAAGTAACTGCAGAGATCACAATGAGAATGTGAATGAGCCCTCAGGCAGGTCAGCGCTTCTACACTTGGCTGTGGAACAGCTGGCCTTTTCGACATTAATCAGCAAATATTCCTACTTCGCCTTGTTTTCCCCTCTGGCGTCACTTCGCCTCCTCTCCTCTTCTTCATCTCATTTCCTTTCCCTGCTCTGGCCTCGCCTCACCTTTCTTCATCTCCCGTTGGCTCTGTTCACCACCATTCTGCTTCCTTTCCTTGAATGTTTCTGGCTCTGTCTCTTCTTCACTTCACTTTGTCTCCTGCATCCTCCTCTGAAGTTAATCAGCTCCAGCAATGAGTGAAGTTTATTGATTGAGACATTGGAACAGATATATTTGAGCTATTTCTTCTTCTCCTTTTCTCCACCAACCTCTAAACTGTAGCCACAGGGAGGATGAGACACCCATAGATTTTTGAGAGAGTAAAAGATATTTAACTGTCAGACTAGTATAGAGGAACCAGGGACAAGATTCACTTTCAGACTTCACGCTCTTCAATGTAATTGATTCGTTACAAATGTAATCAATAATCAGATTAGTGGCAGCCGTGTATATGGAACACTGATGGAGGAAATTCTGCCTGCTCAGCAGGTTTGTGCATGTCTGTGTTTGAATAGGTCTGTGTGATGACCTTCTATTGATCTAGATTCACCTCAGTCTGACAATTCCAGCCAGGACAGACGTGAAGAAAAAAGACGAATGGGGAGTGAAACACTATTAGCTATGACAAGCACACACAAGGACACAGAGGGGGGGTGGTCACGGATACCGAAAGTGATTCTTTTACAATGAAATGTATGTTCATCTTTAGGTGGTGATATTTCACTAGAAAGTGGTGCAGATATGGCCAGATTCAAGACACTCTACTTTCTCCGTCTATTTTCTCAATATCCTCCGTGGTTAACCGACGGAGTTAGAGGGCCAATGAGAGAGGGTGGACCATCTGGTTCGAAGTGTTGATACCGCTGATTTCTCAATGTGCGTGATTGGTGGATTTCTTTCTGATACGAACCAATGAGCATTCTAGAATCACTGACGACCCGCCCTCCCTGTCAAAGAGACGCTCAGGTTCAAATAGTTGATCCCACAAAAAACACAATATCAAATGGTTAGCTGAAGAGATTGTCACGATGACTCCGCAGAATCTGAATGTTGTCCAAACATAGAATGTCAAACAATTTCCATTCAGACATGTTTTGCTACACGAATCTATTGTTAATCTATTCTATATTGTTAATCAATTGTTAGTTTAATTCATACGTCCCACTAAGTGTTGGGCCAGGTAATCTCTTTGTACATGGCTTCAGGAGAAACATGAGCATCAGTGGATCTGAGCTCAGTTTGACAAATAAAACAGGGAAGATACCAACTCAGACCTCTGAGGGTTAAGTCACAGAGTTGCTAGAAATGGAATATCTTTGTCAAGGCCAGTATCCCTCTCTTGAGATACGCGTTTATCAGCAGTCACTTATCAGATGCTCCTTTGGTGCAATATTAGAATTCTGAGTTTAAAAGCATGTATTTGGGCTGTGTGGGGGAGGAATGACTCATGCTTGATTCCCAGTGTAGTTGTCACCAACTGGAGATGCCATAAGGGCTTTTACAGTAAGTATCAGTCTGTGTTTTGTGATCCTGCTGACACACTGAGAAGTGCAACTCTCTACCAATACAAATACATACAATACATGAAGATTTTTTAGAAGATTTTATTTTATGAACTGTAACTCTAACACAAATCCTCACCAAGTGGGAATCTGCAGAATAGTTTTTTGCATAATCCTGCTTGCAGACAAACAATCCTACACTGGCTGAAACTCTGAATCCTAAGCAGAAATATGCACGTAATATGACTTAAAAATGCACATAACATATAACAGACGTACAATTGAGAGACAGGACAAGTTCTTTATACTGTCAAAAGCAAAGCAGCTCCATTGAAACCGGAAGTCTAATAACTTTGTGAGCTTCAGAAAATGTCCCACAGCCAAAATATAATGACAACTTCTGTTCTCTCATTCACACAGACAGTGTGTGTGTGTGTGTGTGTGTGTGCATACATGCCTGCATCCATGCGTTTCCATCCCACTACCCATATACTTGTATGTGTTCAGGAAGGATTTCTGTCTTCTGGGTGTGTATGTGTGTGATAACTTTGTGCAACAGACTCCCTAAGGCTGTGTGTAGACAACACATGGCCATATGGTGCAGCATTTTGGAGCCACAGTGGCACAGATGGACACATTCTGTGCAGGCAATATTCTCAATGATCCACCAGTAGTGGTCTAAATGACAGCACCCGCTAGCCAAAACCCTTTGACAAGAGAACGGCTCCATCCACAGGGAACAACCAATTGAATATGAAGGTCCCTTCCTGTAGTGGTGCGGCCATGCGTATGAACTCTCGGTATGAGCCAGTACATTTGAATCAGGAAACCCTGACAGAAAGCCATCAGGTGACTGGTGATACTGTTGTTTCTCTAACACATCTACTGAAATCTCATTAGATGAATCTACGTGTGTGTTGTCCAACGACAACCCCTGCTGTGAGTGATGCTCATGCCACATTGTTGAAAAGTTATTAAAACCCTTTGTTCTGAATAAATGTGTCAATCTCCAGTTTCATAAAAATACAGTACTGTACCAATATGTTGGACAACGACATGACATTAACACAATCACACTTCACCAAAAGAGAACAATACAAGGCATTTAGACAAACAGCGTGTGAAAATTTCAAAATAAAGGCGCATCATCTGAAGGACGACATTTATACTGATGGATGGTTTTCATTGATCCCAATGGCTCGTTGGACCAATCAATGCAAACATACAGATCAATGGATTGTTTCTCTGAGTAACACCGTTGACAAGGAGCCCTCACAGCCGTCAGGGTGATGGAGGGTTCCCAAACTGACCATTACATATATTCAGATCGGGAGAGGAAAACATTTTGCAGAGACCCCGCTACCCACCACCACCGCCAGCACCAAAACAGTGGTGAACAAAGCAACACAAAACTGGAAGTCAACAGGAGAACTAGTATTGATCCCGCTGTTTCAATGTGGGTTCCAACTCAACTTGATTTGGTTTGGTACCGGACTCGTCCTTTTCAGTTCAGTTCTTCCTTGATGTGAGTGCTGACGTCACAGCAACGGCTGCGTGAAACAGACTTTCCTATGTGACATAAACACGTGAACAACGTAGGACCTGCTGCTCAGTTTGTGGTTTCTGTCTCTAACAGATCAGGACACCAGGACGAGACGAGACCAGGAAGAAACAACTGGCTCAGTATCAAAACAAAACCAAAACATGACATAAACCTTTAGACTTTAGGAATTTACCACAGATTTCAGAGCCCACAGAAATCAAAGCAGTCCGCGGAATATAGGACGAGGTGCAGGTGTAGTTTTCATCCCGGCCACTAGATGTCGCGGCCAGATAGTCGTGATCTAAGGTTACGAATCACAAAAAGCACACTGTTTTATGCGGCATTTCCTGTTTAGGAGAGTAGCAGTGAATTAGCAAGTAGCAGCAGAGGACAAAAGTGGAGCTACGAGGAAATGTGGTGTAGGGTTAGGATCTCATTAATGTCTGAGGCCTTCTGTGATATGACCGTCTGTCTGCAGAGCGTCTTCCCCGGACTTCACGGTCCACTGAAGTCTGCTGATGAACAGTCCAGATCAGAACCAGAAGTTCTGGTAATAAATCTGCCCAAGAGGGACAAAGAGAATATTGATGTTGATTATTTTATAACCAGTTATGCAGTTAATTATAATTTGTACTTCGTTATTACATAAATTTGCTTTAAAGCCGTGGATTCAACATTTTTTCTCTGCAGACTCCTGGGGGGACTACTTTGTGAACTGTTTCATCCTGTGTCTTCATTGGTGATTGTGTATCTGTCATTCAAAGAAAGGTTCAAGGAGAAACTACACGAGCTTCAAGCTCTACACACCAGAGTCAGGTAATACTGACATTAAATGGCAGGAAACGTACCCAGAAGACCAGAAAGCTTTGAGACGGTCAGTCCAATTCAATCAATGAAAGCAATGAAATCTTCATAGATGGACAAATACAAATAAAAAATACAGAGCTATGGACAGTGAGAATGAATGCTTCTATCCTCTTCCCAGTCAAACAATAAGGTTTGGGGATATTCTTGTTTTAAATATAGTTGTAAATGTAATTTAAGTTCAATCGACTGTTCCTACAGAGTCGCTATCTGTCCTCATTCAGCTTCAGTTTCTTCTCTCTGCTGATTTTACTGCTTCTTGGTTTGCCTGTGTGTGTGTGTGTGTGTGTGTGTGTGTGTGTGTGTGTGAGAGAGGGAGAGAGCGAGAGAGGAGAGAGACAGATGTCTCAACACTGAAATGGTAATAACTTCCTGGCATTCGACGGCTCTGTAGAACACATAAAGGTTTCCAACCAGCGTCTAGGTTCAGTCTCCAGCTCTCACGTCCCCTGATGGCTCATTTATCCAGGCTCCCCCTTCCTTCATCCGCTGCCTTTTGCCACCATCTTATCACATGCAATTGGCTTTCCTCACAACAATGAATGTCTGAGTGGCTTTGGAAGTCAGATTTACTGTCTGTCAGATGGGGCTGATTAGAACACACACATCCATACTGATCATGTTCTCTCACACATACACACAAACACAGTTTCACACTCATGCACACACACAAAGTGATGGTCGTTATCTGAGGATTAACATGTCCAAATACTAAGCAGTAATAACTGTCAGGTGACAGTCCTAAACCTGGATCAGACACACACATCATCAATACACAACACAAATATACATCCATAACACGCAGTGTCAGTATTCTCAGCAGAAGTTGCTGTAACAAGTCGGAAAACAAGTAATTGTCCTTGGATGATACTCATTTTCTTAATATAATTCAAACACAGCAGTTGAAAGATTGTGTTCTTCTCTGAAGCATGGAGGACTGACAAGCTGGCCGGTCACATGTCTATAATTTGTCACCACTTTAGGGATTATGGGGTTAATTGTGCAAAGGCAGACTCCTGACCTCCAGACATTTTATCTCCTTTGACTGCTGGGTCACTTTGACCCATGACATTCTTCCATCACAGTCACTAGTTCTGAATAGAGGCATTGATAACCACGTGATCATTCCACCATTCCAACTAAAACACTTCAACTGAGTATCCCTCTTTTGAATTGTTTCAACAACAAGAGCTCCTGCAAATATAGACAGAGCTGCAGTGGAGTCCACGTTTTTTCTCTCTCTCTGTATATTAATCAATCCAACGTTATTTATATGACACTTTTCTTGCAAAGATAGCGACACAAAGAGCTTTCAACTATAAAACAGCCCCCCACCCTCCTCCCAGCCCACTTACCATAATTGAATAAAACAATAAACTGAGGAAACATTTTCATGAGTGTGGAAAAACCAGAGATGGGAAAAATCATAAAGGAAAAAGAAATGAATATATAAATCTTAAATGGATGAATAAATAAATACTAGCAAAAGGTAAATGAAAATAAATGAAGATAAAGCTAGAATGACATGAAATAATATAAGGCTCAGAGACAGCAAAAACTAAAGTGAGATAAACCAGAACGTTTAAAATATAGTGTGTGATAGACCAAAAACATACAATAAAACTCAGTTAAGAGCTTGACTTGTCCAAAGACTAGTGCTGTCATTTTAACGTGTTAATTCAATTAATTAATTACGCCGCAATTTAATGCGTTAAAAATTTTAATGCAATTAATTCTGAGTATCAACGGTGGCGAGCCAATGCTTGCGCATTTGAATTTTGGCCCATTGAAGGACCCGTAGTCTCCTCGGCCGTGCTACGTCACCTGCACCGGCAAATTAACAAGTCAGTGGGTAACAACAACAGACATGGACAAGACTCAGGAGGATGAGGCAAGTGTGTTAATATCCAAGAATTCAAATTCTTTATCAGGAGACCTTTCGCAGATATAACATTAAAATGCAATTAATTACAAAATCCTGTAATTAATTTGATTAATATTTTTGATCGACTGACAGCACTACCAAAGACATATCTTCAGTTTGCCTTCTTTTAAACAATTTCCATTGTTTTATATCTATTGTTTATATCATGCCTTTATAATAGGTATATTTTTAATATACCTATTTTTTTAACATTGGGTTAAGAAGAAAAAAAATGGTGTTTTAAATATTGTGTGTATTTAAACTTTTCTGTCATGATTAAAACATGGCCACTCAGATACATCTTCTAACTCGTTCGCGTACGCTGAACACAACGACCACACCACCTCCCATGACACACAGAGCTGAAGTGCAAGCTGCTTTCGGTGTACAAAGAGGGACGTAATGTCAGGGGTTCAACCGCTGTTTGTGAAACGCCTTATAGCATTCTGAGCAAGTGAAGCTGATGCTAACGTCCACGGAGGTGGGGGGTGGCGGGGGTATTCAATGGGCATTATCATCTGCACATTCAGGGACAGATTCAGTCCTT
Source organism: Aeoliscus strigatus (assembly GCA_901007665.1). Lineage (NCBI taxonomy): Eukaryota > Metazoa > Chordata > Actinopteri > Syngnathiformes > Centriscidae > Aeoliscus > Aeoliscus strigatus. The sequence continues at coordinate 53,440 of CAAKHB010003989.1, forward strand.
TAAAGCTCTCAGCACCCAGCGCATTACTCTGTCAATGTATGTAAATCTTTCTAATAACTGCTAGCAGCTTTTGTGCCTGTGTGTGTGTGTGTGTGTGTGTGTGTGTGTGTGTGTGTACGCAGATACAAAAAAACTGCTTGTAACATCAATGACTGAGGTGAAGACTGAAGCTCAGGATTCACAGACATCTAACATTCATCAGATCATATCATCCATTCACGAGACCATGAATCAAATTCATTGTGATGCAAAATGATGTGTAATCCACCTTAATAAGAAAACACTGCAAAAACTGGCAAATGTGGAAACGGGGCTGACGATTTGCTGACAAGCTTAATTTCAACAGACTTCCTTTAAACAGCCCGAGGTTGAGTGCTGCACAATGTGTAACACCTTCAAATATACATTCCAGAAACTTACAGCTGTTTAGTAACAAGATCAAGCAGCAGTTTATGCAGTTCCCATCAATTCATAGTCAACAGCTCATACCAAATACAAGAGTACTACACTCGGTGGATCTAGACCTGATGGTAAGTGACATTTTTGTGATATCACATTAAAGGATTCTGGTGGAGATCCCTGGTGGCTTTGCATGACTCATAAACAGACAGTGCAACATGCTTTTCATAATTCTTTTTAATACATGAAGCGATAACATCAGGTGAGAAAGGTAAGTTGTCCCTGCGTGGGAGCACATGCTCAGACTAAAACAGTAAAAGAGTCAGTAAAAGACTAAGTGCACAAGTGATTTCACTGACTGGGGCGTCAACATAACAAACAGTAACAACAATAATGAAACAAACGCTGGTGAGAGCGTCATTTATTAACTATTAATTGTTATCTGCTGGTGTTATTTCTGATCAGGGTACAAACTCACCATGAACCAGTCAAAATGGATTCAACAGACATCACAGACATTCACTTTACATCACTTACGTTAACAGTCAGACCTGGCAGAGGTAACAAACAGCAACATATTTGACTACGGGAAGAATAGTCATAGAAGTGTCCCAGGGTGACTGTTGGGTGGTGGCACCAGTGGTGGCACGGAGAGCAACGTCATGACAAAGACAGTTGTTTACATTCAATTTACGTTAACGTTTGTTTGCATTTTAATAATAGGCAATGCCTTTCTATTCCTAATAAAGCTTTGAAGGGACTTTAAGACATGTTTGCTAGTGTTGGGTAGAGGAGGCCTCGTGAAGCGTTACGGCACATTAGTCTAACTGTACTGATGCTGTGTCGGTACTGTGTCACTGTTACTCAATACGGACACCTGCTGGATCGTAAACATTACTGCAGGTAACTCCGTTGAGACGCTCCACTGACATAGTGATTAAATGATGTAGTATATGTACAATGATCGTTGTTATTATATTGTATTATCGGTATCGGTTAAAATGAGTTTGACATCTTTAAAATTGACAGTCAATGATGTGAATGTGTGTCAGAGCGAGAAAATCAAAGTGAAAGTGTGAATGTAATGTGTTGTTATGTTTTTGTGTTTGAGGCAGGGGGCTTTTTTTTAACGACAGTTCCGTTGAACAAATGAGCATTAACCTGCAAAAAGTAAAATGAGTCATTTTAACTAACTCACTTTGAAATGGATTTGAATGCTGATAGATCAAGCGGAAACAGAGGAACAGGATGAAATCAAAATAACACATTTTCCAACATAGGATCAAAATGGTCCGTCACAGCGGACATCTTCCTCTTTCTTTCCAGCTCCGTATTTCTGACGTGATATGCGCACCAACACGGGGTTTCAGCACAGGCGCCAACGCATCGCTGCTGGACCCATCCCTGATGTTTGCACTTTGAATCGAAGTGAATTTCTTGCGTTTCTCAAGATCCCACACATGACAAAGTGTATTTCTATGTATTGGTATTCAACAACTAATGGGTGAGTTCTTAAATACACATCAAATCCACAAGGTTAGTTCCAGTACAAGTACAGCTTTTATTCACTTATCTAATTTTGCTCACAGTACGTTTTGGAAAGCAATACTATCAGCAGCTTTCAGGGAGGGAGTTTGGTCCTTTGGTGCCTTTCCAACAGTCTCACAGCCATAACGACCAATATGTTATATGAATTTGCTGTATTAATCTAATACCAGTATGGACGTGTTACATAACTGAACAGTCATTTAATTCATTGATTCCCAGCCCAACAAGTAACACACCGTCCATGTTTACACAATGGAGCGAGCAAAAGGATCGGCTATCGGGAACTTTTACATACTACCAGCCTACAAACTGTAAACGTTCCTAGGTTCTATTCTATTCCATTAATCAGCTACCTGGAGCCACGGTATGACGTGGTTAATATCTGTCGCAGAGGGCTCCACTTGAACCACATGGCACTGCAAGCGAGTGCACACGTATTCGATAAGATAAAAAAAACGTAAAAGCTCTGAGTTTCAACAGAAATCTGGAGCGCTGACGTTTCGCCCGTGTCACTTTTATGTTGAACTGTACACTGGCTGCATGAAAGAAAAGTGCACTTTTCAAATATGACAAGTGAAAACCTTCATATGCTGATGCTACACGAGTACACCAGTGTACTTCCTTTGGATGAAGCAGCAACTTACTGCATGCAGTAATAGTGTCCACTTGAGTTGTATTTGTGCTGTTCAGACTAATATGAAAGGTATTTTTTTGTTTTGTTTTTTTTGATAGTGTACATTGTACTAGTAGTTTAAAAGTTTGCAATGAAATATTGACCATCAATATGAAACCCTTACAGTTTTCAGTTTAAACAAACTGTGTTGAGAAACCCCCTTAATCCCTGCTGGCTGTCTGTGGGCAGTGCAGGTAGAAACCAAGTAGAACCCTTAGTCTCTGGAAACACACCTGTGACAGTAGTGATGACGATTAGTGATTAGTATGTTATGTAAACCATAATCTCATGATTTCAGAGGAGCGATCAAATTGTTATAATCTACTACAGAGCTAACACTGGCTCATCACATTTTTTTTTTTTATCAGTAATCTGCACCAGACGCAGCCACTGACAAAGTACAGGGTTAATCCCATCCACCTGCTCAGTCTGTCGCTGAAACTTTTTGATTGCTTTGCTCAGAACGCTGCTTGGAGTTGATCACTGTCTCCGAAAAGTGTTTTTTCACCCTTGTTTGTGAAGAAAAGCCCCGCAAAAATCTAAAGCTCACAAAATGTTTTCAAAATCCTCCATCTATAACAGGATCAGAAATATCACACCATCGATCTTAACATAAAGCCTCTCTCTTAATCCTTGAAAATGTGATTAAGTCCTACAGGGTTGAAACATGCTGTCCAAGAGATAGAAAATCACAAATGGGGCCAATGCCTCGCTAACATGAGCCTCTGCTCCAATAAAACCGGTGTTTCCTTTGGTCGTCTTTGTCTGCATCTTGTGTTCAGTCTAACCGTCAGACAAGCATATGGAGCACGTCTTCGTCATCTGGTCATCCAATCTATTCTCCCCCCAACAAACACCACTTTAAGGCCCTTCATAAGGATAATTAATTAGCAGAGTGGCTGAATGGATTTTATAAAAATGACAATTAGTAACACACACACGCACACACACAGACAATTTCATGGCTTCGAACACATCCTTCTATTCTAGGTGGACCCCAGGTGCAGCTGCGTTCCCTTAATTAAGAGCTAAGGTCCATGAAGACCGTGGACGTCATCGTTTAGTATACTCATCATTAACCCTTTCGCTCACATCCCATCTGTCTCTGCCGCCGTTTCATTTCATCACGCTGTGAACCCGTTCTCTATCACTTAGAATTAACCGTCCATATCCTGTTGATTGGCTGCTTCATGTTGTCACCTCGTGCCCATCTCACACACTGTCACCATTAAGCCCCCATTTGTCTTTATGTCACTCTCTCTTCTACAATTCTTTAATTACCAGCCTCACCCTGACTTTTATTTTATTCCAGCCAGCAATTAACCCCTTTTTTCTCTTGTACCCTTCTGCTTTGCCTCCTCATATGTGCTGATAAATTGCTCCAATCTGTCTAATTCTGACTCTATTAATGCTCTCATCCCCATCGTCTCCTGCCGTCTCTCTCCCTGGCTTTCGGTTTCATCCTCCTACAGAGTATCCTCTCTGTGTCTCCCGAACTCCATTACTCAATTAACCCCACCGCTTTCTGGCTAAAGGTCAACATATGTATCAGGACTGAATCATGTGCATCCTCACTAAGGTGTGACTCCAAAATGATTGAATTCATTAGGAGATGGGGAGACAGAACAGAGGGAGGGGGCGGGCGGGGTACGGATAGAGGACTCAGGACACGGCGGAAAATAAGATGTTGAAATAAAGGGGGAAAATGGGAAGGTGAAGAAATATTGTGTCTGGACAAAGGAAAAGATAGAGATTAAGATTCTGTCAGTAAAAATACAAGTAGTGTTAAATAAAGCAGGAAAAGGAAGAACAAACGGCAGGCGGAGGAGAGGAGAGGATGGACAGAGTGCTAAGTTACTATTAAGATGTCAAGATGGGGGATGGGTAGAGGAGAGGTAAGGGGTGAAGGTAAGAGGGAACATGAGGATCATTTACCTGTGTCTCCTCTTTATCCCGTCATAATGAGCAACCTCTCAGAGTAACACAGAGATAATGGAACATGAGTGAGGTGGGGCGACCTTTAGGAGCGTATACCATTCCTTTGAAAAGTCTGTTTCTACAGAAACGATACGTTTGAATTGGTCATTCATCTGTGACAAAAAGAATATATATATTTACTAAAATGTACTAAAAAGATTTTAACAAGAAACCCCTTTTTGCTCTTTAGTGTAATTGTTTTGCTGTAATGTCCTGTAGTAAAAACGGTCCCATGCCCCCCTCTCTTCTCCTCCATCATCATTAACTTTCGCCAGCATCTGCTCATATGAGACTCATTCTGTCACAGTTTCAGTCCATTCTTTGCAGTCTGGAGGGGATGTACTTTTCCATCACCTGAGGACCATCCCGACCTTGATGACTGCAAAGTCATGTTTTGACGCTCCCATTTATTGGTGTTTGGTCACCCAGTAAACCTAATCTTGGTGAGACGTGAATGTCTCCAGAGCCTTCCCTACGTGTTCCATTTCTTTGAATGAATAGAATGTTTGTATCAGACTATATTCCCATAGCACAATCAGAAACAAATTAGAGACAGTCAGGTAATAAACCCATCCTGTGGTGTCTTTAGGGGGTAAGATTGAATTGACGTGTTATCTTAAAGTTTCAAATCATCATGCCATCTAACAAAAATCACTGTATGACTTACTAAAATGAGACTTCAGTGATATACATTTAAAATGGCCACTCAAGGGAATAATAGAAACAGATCATCTCCGTAAAATATACCATCTGTCCATGTGGACCAAATCCTCTGCACAAACTAAACACAGTAGGTACTCGCAGATATCCGCCATCATCCAACACACAGCTCACCCACACACGAACGGTCGAGGTTAGAATGTTATGGTCAGCGTTCACTTACAAAATACCCTTTCACCTAATCAGAAACAGAGAGAAGGACTTTCATTATGGAGGCGTGACTGATGCTATAAATCACAGCTGCAGATTTAGCCTAGAACGTCATATAGCTTTAAAAGTTCATAATTCAACTGACACATATACATGCACACAGAATAACAGGATCTGTTAGGATGTTGACTGTCAGTGAAGACTGACGTATGTGTCGATGGTCTGCAATTGACCATGGAGGCCACAGCCTCATCAAATGTCCGCTAATAGCTGATATCTGGGTTCCTGAGCAAGGAGAGGCTTTATGGCCCTTGTATCCTTCTCAAGGACTAGTGTGTGTGTGTGTGTGTGTGTGTGTGTGAGAAAGAGAGACAGAGACTGCTACAACAATACACAGAATTCAAGATTAATATAATTTGTTGCTGATCATAATTCTATTCCATGTCTAACATGTCTCTGACAGAAAAAATCATTCATTCATTCATTAAAAAACAGCATTTTTCCCATTCAAATTATCTTGTCAGACTGTAGCTTTATCTATTGCTGCCCATGTAGGTATTTTGGGCAAGACAAGTAAAATGTATTTGTTTAGTACAATTCATACACCAGGCAATTCAAAGTGCCAGAAGCAAAAAGATGACATACAACATAAATATTAAAAAACCTAAAAAAGAAAGGAAGAAAAAAACAATAAATAAAAAGACAGCTTACTAAATGAAGAATAGAATGCATAAATAGAAAATGAAAACATAAAATCACAACACAACAGATAACACAGCTACAGCGAAGTAAAAGCTTTTTGATTGTAAAAGCTACAGTGAAGTAGAGGATATTGATAAAAAGACCATTATTATAAACAGGAATCCAGGCCCCTAAAATCATCAAAAAACAATAAGACTGAATGTAAGTAAAAGCTGCAGCAAACAATAACTTTTTAAGCCTGCTTTAAATGAACTGTCAACTTGTGCAGACCTCAGGTGTGCAGGGAGATCGTTCCACAGGTGAGGAGCATAATAACTGATAGCTGCTGCCCTTTGTGTGGTTCTGGTTCTGGGAACACACAGCAGACCTGACCCTGATGACCTGCGGGGTCTGGATACTTCATAGGGAGTTAAGAAGTCAAGGATATAGTCTGGTGGTAGAGCAACAGTTAGATTACAAAGTCGATCCTTAGATCACTATGCTGGCTTCCAGTGAGTCAGAGGACTGGTGGAATATGATCCATTTTCCTGGTGTTTGTAAGGACTCTTGTAGCAGCATTCTGGATCCGCTGTCTAATGGATTTTTTTGTTCAGGCCAGTAAAGACGCCATTACAATAGTCAAATTTACTGAAATAAAATGTATAACAAGTTTTTGCATGTCTTCTTCAGACAAAAAAACTTATTTTTATTATATTTTTCAGGTGGTAATTAGCTGATTTGGGAATGAACTTTAAATGGTTGTTAAAATTCAAGTCAGAGTCAATAATTACACCAGAATTTATGGCTTTATCTGTTGTTGTCAATGACTTGGAGTTCATGTAACCTCTGATCTTAAACCTTTCATTTTACGGGAACAAAAACATTAAGTTGAAGGAAATTCTGGCACATCCAGTCATTCATCTAATGAATACACTTACTCAGTCAAAGTAAGGGACCGTAATCATGTGATGACACCAAAATATAAAGTTGTGTGTCATCAGCATACATACGTTACAAAATATTATAGTACTCCATAATCTGAGCAAGGGGCAACCTCACCCACATAATCTTTTTCATTCAGACACATGACCACCAATTGACACAAATCAGTTCCTGTCTTGTAATTAGTATTTGAACCAGTTTAGTACAGTGCCAGTAACCCTGGATTTACACCGGCTGCGTGTGCGTTGTGTTGCGTCTCCGATCCGTCTTTGCTCCGTCAGCGCGCTCCGTCCATTTACACCGGATCCGTTTCTACTGCGTCGCGGCTCCGGTCCGTCAGTCACGTGACCGACAAGTTGAAAACACGTCGGTGAAAACACGTATAATCGCACGAAACTACATGTATGTGTGATAAATCCAGGAAGAAACAGTTGTGTCTCCAGGTGGAGAAGCAGAGGAGAGTCGGACTTACTTGTGTTTGACGTTTTTTTCTGTGTTTTGTGCTTTTATCATGGGAAAGTAGCTTGTAAATAAAAACTCTTAATAAACATACTGTGTTGAAAGTACTGGTGAAATAGTGTGAAATACGATCTGGCGTCAACGTCAACCGTTTTATTCTGAAAAGTAACCGGATGTTTTATTTTGTATCTGTGTTGGACTTCCTGCCCCGCTCAATGGATTTTGTGCGAGATTTATGCGTCTCAGCTGCGGCATCCGTCAGAAATAGAACCTCTGCGTATTTGCGACGCAGCGCTCCGGACTGACGGAGCTGAGACGCAACGCACACGCAGCCGGTGTAAATCCAGGGTCAGTCCCACTCTCTTTTGCAGCTGCACTAAGATCTACTAATGCCAAGACCAATGTTTTAGAGGCATGTACTGTATGTCATTTAAAACCTTCATAAGTACAGTCTCGGTACTGTGGTGTGGACGAAATCCAGACTGAATTGCCTTGAAAAAAAAAATCTGCATCATGAAAGCATGACTTTGTTGGAAGACAATGATTTTTCCTAGAAAGGGAAGATTTTATATTTCTGTCTGTAGTTACTTATCACTGAAGCATCCATATTGGTCTTTTTAAGAAGAGGCTTTATTACTGCAGTTTAATAGAGAGTTATTGACTATCTGCAACACATCTGAAGCTATACAATTAAAAACATTATTAAAAGCGTTTGTTGGCAAAATGTCAAGGCAGGATGTTGTGGATTTTAACTGTGACAATTTCCGTTAGAGATCTATGATGTCAAAATGATGATGGTCAAAATGTGCTGGACAAAGTGAAGTTATCTCTATGCCGGAGGTGAAACTGCTAATTTTTTGTTTTATCCTTGAATTTTTATTGGTGAAAAAAGGACTGCTGGACAGCAGTTCAGAAGGGACTGATGTTGTGGGATTTGTCAGTCCATCCACAACAGAAAACAAAGTATGGGCACTATTACGGTTGTGACAACCCCAAGTCTGGGTGGGGTTGTTGGGAATTGCATGCATGTGTTTTGCTCTCTCTCTCTCTCTCTCTCTTTCCATTATAGAGCGCGATTGGTCATGGGGCTCCGGTGTGTGACTTAGTGGGCGGGGCTGTGGCTATAAACACCGGTGGAATCCACCCGCTCACTGTCTTGGCTCTCTCGGCGCTCGTGGCTCACCAGTCCCGGCTCGACCCTGCAGCTCACCTGTTGCCTTTTTGTTTTAGCTTGCATCCAACACACACAGACGCAGCCATGCACCCGCATTCACTGCTGATAATCCACATTGCAGATATAGGTTGTTGTATTTAGTTTGCCATAGTTTCCGTTGTTTCATTTGTTAAATAAACTTTATAATATTCTAGTTCCCTTCCCTCTTGTATTTGTGGTCAGGGAGTTGAGCCAGCCCTGACACAGTTTCTGTTAATAATCTCTGAAAATAATGTTTTCCTTGCCTTCTTCAGTTCACGGTTTTATGTGTGGAGACTGTTTTTGTAAATCTTATAATGAAGCTGGAGTTTGTTTGGTTTTTTTTCCTGCGTTCTGCATGTCTGCAGACCCTTTTCTTGTCTTTGACCAGTTCGGTGTTCCTACAAGGTGCCGTTTTCCATTCTGACAAACCTTTGTTCCTAAGTAGAGCAACGGGGTCAATAATAGTCCTAAATTTGAAACTGAAACTATTTACAAGGTTATCAATCAAAGCTGATGGCAATATAGGCAATGGTGCATAAGACTGAGTGAAGACAGGTGTTGTACAGGTGTACATTTGTACATTAACACAACGCTTTTTGATGACCTCTGTTTGGCTTTTGTTAAGAATAGCAGGTGTGGTTATTTTAAATGACACACAGTAAATATCAGAACGAACAAAGTCTATTATGTGTTCAATATGTTACAAGTTGAGAAAGTCTAAAATTATCTACAATGCTCAAAAGTTCAGTAGTACATCTGTCTTTGAGATTAGCAACGTCACTCACTAGGATAA
>CAAKHB010003992.1:9523-19563 GCA_901007665.1 Aeoliscus strigatus
ACACAAACGTGACTGAATCCACAGTATCTTCTACACACACACACACACACACACACACAATGGATATCACAGTGGAAGAGTGGAAAGGAAGCTGGGGATTCCTGAGATTCCTGTGGACAAAAAGGTGAGAACTCAGGCGGCCGAGCAGCCTGGGAATTCTGCTGGGTCAACTTGAGAGGCAGTTTAATGGCTGACCAGAGTTGCTGGTGACACTCACAGAGATAAAAGAAGAGCTGGGGAGATAAAGTCAAAAAATTCTACCAGAGGGGGAGAGACAGTCTGAAATAACCAGTTCCAACACACAAAACGAATCTGTAGCTCAGCCTCCAAAACACAGAAAATATTTTAGTACATCTGGGAAATATACCAGTGCCATTTTACAAAAGGAGAATATTTGCTGGATGGATCTAAGTACACATTTAAAATGTTTCTGGTGGATGTTACCATTGCCGTAGTAATTTGTTTTTTTCTCTTCTTTCCAATTGTAGTGCTCACAACTGTGCCACATTTCAAGCCATCACCTTTGATCCGGTGTCTCCAGTGCAACATGCTCTCTGACAACACAATCTAATGAAACACAATTCACTCAACTTGAATGTTGTTTCTATAAATGTGTCTTAACAATATTAAGTCAACTTTGTAGTCAATTTTTGTAGTCCCGGATCACAGCGCCTCAAAATGCTTTACAGTCAAGACATTGTTTGTCCCATCTAGCACCACAACAACCCACTATACCTCCATAGACTTCAGTGCTAGATAGATAGATAGATAGATAGATAGATAGATAGATAGATAGATAGATAGATAGATAGATAGATAGATAGATAGATAGATAGATAGATAGATAGATAGATAGATAGATAGATAGATAGATAGATAGATAGATAGATAGATAGATAGATAGATAGATAGATAGATACCAGTGGTTCTTAAAATGGTGTGTGTGTGTGCACGCAGAGAGGGAATCAAACCTGTTGGCGGAATACAGAGCAGAACATACTGTTGAAGAAGAGTTTCTTGATACAGTTAATGATAAAAGTGATGGGGGTCAAAGCTTCATGAGTAAGCGCTTTCATTTTAAAGGTGTGTGTGTGTGGGGGGGTCCTGCCAGAGGCTCCACTGACTATATTAGGCCGGTCTGTTTCCAGCATGCTGACAGTGAGCACACAGATACAACTGTGATGTCACGGTCACGCTGAGGAAGCATGACTCCATCGTCTTATCTCTGCCCACTTTGCTCACTCTACATTTGCTCCTGTGTGTGTTTGTGTGTGTGTGTGTTTCTATTACCCTGTGATAACCCCTTACATTAGGGGACACACAAGGATACTTCTGTGGCTCTGGTGACAGACAAACACCCCACATGTGAGAAATAGCCAGACCAGCTTCACTCTGAATTTTCCATTCCTTATGCAAGAGTCTGTAATTGGTTGTAAATGGAGTTGCCAGGTAGGAGACAGAGAGGAAGGCCGCACGCTTTATTGTGATGCAGAAGAACTAACAGCAAAACTAATAAAGAATAAATCTGCTCCACTACAGCTTAGCTTTTGCAATTTCTTTCTCTGATATATGATCTATCTTGACACCATCCACAAGGGGGTGATCTATATTTTGTCAGTATACTACTCTATTTTTGGTATTTTAGATGTTAATGTAATGACTCACTAAGCTGCCATACCTAGAAATCCCAGGTACCTGGTCGGGGGGAAGAAAATAGTCCCCACCATGAAACTTGTGTGAGTTAACATCAGTAAACTGGGATCATTTTTTGAAGAGACGTTGTTGTTGAGGTTTTTCTTGACAGTTAATGGTGCTGCAGAAGACAAATTCCATCCAATTCCATTATATTCCATTATATTAGAGGTTGCAGGAATTTGTATGATTTCACCTAATGCATGTTAAGTAGATAATAAATAACAGCATAGGAGAAATTCTGCTGGTGAAGTGTCACATTAAAATCTGTCACCTTTCACCATAAATGTACGTATCCTACAGTTTACAACCTGTGTGTACTGTCCTTTTGGGCATCTTTTCAGCAATATAAGTGTTTTTTCAATTAATCAGTTAAGTTGATGACATCAGTAGCACAGACGTATTATCACCAATAAAAAAGTGTAAAAGTACAGATGGTGAATAACACCAGCAGTCATATCAATAGCGGCCAAAGCTTTGATGAAGTGTAGAGCAGCAGCGGCACGTCGGTAGAAATGCATGACTTATGACTCCTTGACAGGAACCCAGCAGTGGCGTGCTCCACGCTGTCATCCCTGCCCTCTGTCCCACCCTCCACCTCCTCCTCCCTTCCTCTCTGTCTTCCCCTTTCCTCTTCCTCTTACCTTCAGTGTCAGAGGAAAAACAGCCTCGGTATGAGACACTCACTCTCTCTCCCACATAACGTGGGCTGTGTGAAGGCGGTGACTGTGCTGCTGGCTGGCCTGCTCACAGGATATAAGAGCTGCGAGTCCTGCCAAGGCGGTGAGGGGTCACGCAGTGGAGAATGTGGGTGTGTAATGAGACGTAGTGTGTTTGAGGATGACTGTGTCACACATGAGCTCCCTTACTGGCTGGTGGCTGCCTGAGCTGCAACACCAACAAGCAGCCGCCCTCATCCTAACACTATAGGGTGGAGAGCGCTTCTTGTGAAACATTCCACTCTCCCCCCACCACCCAGACCAGCGTTTCCTGCTCTCACTTCCTCGTCCTTCCCTCCTGCTCCTCGCCTTCCTTTCTTTTGCCTGTCCCGCCTACGCCTCACCTCCACACGCTACTGCAGTCCGCCAATATTTCCCACCACACCATCTACCACAGCTCCACACCCTTGGGCTGGTCCCCTGACTCCAGCCCCCCACACCCCAGACTGGTGGACTCCCAGTGGGTTTCCTGGAGAACTACCTTCCATTATCAGAATAACTGGCACAACCCAGGACTAAAGCTGTGCTCACCGGATAATTCTGCATCTCTGATAAACCATTTTAGAAATTTGCTGAAAGTAAAATAAAACTAAAGGCTGATGAGACCGATACTGGTTGTTTGAAAACAATCATCTTTTGTTTTTGCCAAGCAAATTCCTTTTCCTTTTAATTGCAGCTCCATATGAGCAATCATCAGACAAACTAGAATATAATAAAATAGATAATGAGACTCATCTCTGGCTACATCTTCCATTCCTTTAAGCATTTTTGGATTCATGGCTATGAACTGATATAATAATCTCACTGTAAAGGCCACCACTTCTAATGACATTTAGTCTGTTAACACTGTCAACTTTATTGTGATATCTGTCATTAGACATGCACAGAGAAGAAGGTATGACATTTGATTGAGTAGATATGTTGGAGGGTACAGCCGCTGTTTGGATGCCCCTCCTCTCCAACACTCCTGCTGTAGAGTCTATTAAAAAATATTAAATAATATCAGATTACGTTATTTTTGGTCGCAAAACACATGATGGAACTCCTCTGCCACACAGGCCGTCACAAGAGCCGTATTTGTATAATGAAAGAAGCTGCCACCATATACAGTAAATGCTTGTGGACTGAGCTCCATCAGGCTCCTCATCAACTCTGACTGATCACCATACATATGTATGCCCAAGTGTGGAATGGCAGCGTGACATTCGCAGAAGATTAGACTGACAGCCAAAGTGGGGGTTCTGCTTTCTCCGCTTTGTCTCTCAGAGAGGAGACAGAGTGAGAAGGAGCGAGTGGATCTAGCAGATGAGACTGGGTCTGATATAGCCATCTGTCTGCAGGAAAATGAGAAACCTGGCTGGGATTGTACCACGCAGAGCCTCAGATGGTTTCAACCGAAAATATATTTCCTGGGAAAGTGCAAAGCTACATCAGCCAAGAAACATGTTACGACCAACAGTGATGTTTGAATAAGAATAATATATAAGAACAGTACTATCTGAAATAAAGTCAAAATGCAAACATCCTTATGTGCTGAACTGTTCCACCATCCCAGCAGCCATCGTCTCTCTTATTCTCAGCAGCTACTCCTTCTCTCACTGCCTCTCCTGGATGCACACACAATGTCGTCAGATGTTAGTTGAAAAAGGAATCCAGCAGTGACTTTCTTCCCTCAGCGGTTTCTTGTCTGGGGGTCCAGCAGCAGGCTGACTCACAGCCCGGCCCACTCTTTCCTCCCACTCAACCCCAGCCGTACCCCAGCGTGGGAGGCAGCACGGCCCAGGACCAGAGCCTCCGGCGAGGCATACATACGTACAGCCAGCACGGGCCCACGGCTCCGCAGCTTTGGCTCTTCATTCCCCCGCACCCACACAAAAACATACCACACACACACACACACACACACACACAAACACACAAACACACACACACACACACAGCCACAGCCTGTTCGTATGCAGCACCCACATTGATTTCAGAGCACCTCTTCAATGATGTCATGTGCCTCACATGTGAAGGGAGCAGGGCAGGGGAAACACGTGGGAGTGTGTGGGCAGTAGTGTGCGCACATGCTGCATGTGTGTTTGTGTGCGGATCAGCATCAAGTACACTGAAATGGTATTTGACTCCTGTGAGTAAAGAGCTTTTAACACAGCTGAGCTCAGGAGGCTTTTAAAGCAGCTAGAAATACACTCACAGGGCAGAGACCAAATCTAGTGGAACAAAAAGATGCTTTTCAGTGTATTCAACAAAGGTGCCTCAAAATGTAATGGGCTCTTCTTTCACTTACACACACACACTCCTCCAACAAGTTCAGGGCAGGGCCGACAGTGACACTGTTGAGTCTCTTAAAATGGTAAATATATTCAGTAGCAACAAATTAATTTGTCTCTCCGTTGTAATACATTTCCCCCTCTTAGCTTAATTAATTCACACTTGTTTGTACAGTGAAAAACCATGGACAAGGTGTGATTCTTACCAGCAGGAAGGGAGCCCACGACCACCAGTCTTTGCCACCTTCACGGATGTGCCTCTCCAAGAGTTCAGGCTGTGAAAAACAGGTGGAGGAGGAGCACGTCATTCACAATCTCACACAGTTTTTTTGTTTTTTAAACCGACATCCTCACCACTGACACCTTCATCAAACTGATATTTATGAAATTTACCACACGAGTTTACAGATTTGCACAATGTGACACTTTTTGTAGGATGCCTCCACTGCAAAGACTAATGATATTCAGAAGGGCCAGATTGCTCATTAGAATATCTCACATTTGTGTGTGGGCGAGCTTTTAGCAGTCCTTCTCTTTCTCGTCCCCAGCGCCGTTCCAGAAACGCTGTTTTCTGTCCAACGCCAACTGGGATCTTAACCCCAGTCTGTCCATTTAAAAAGTAAAGCCAAGCTCTCACTTCAGTCCAAGTTTCAGTATATGACACACTGTCAAGTTTGGAAAATCAGCTGCATCAAAACCCCTAAAATGCTCGGCCATCATTTATTAATTGAGTAGGAATCACAGTAACTGTTCATTTTAATTAACAAATATATGGATGAATATTGTCTTTCTCCCATCAGTGAAACGATGGAGCAGCGTGAAGCAGCACTCTGATTGCTGCATAAGCTGAAAGTTTTGATATTCTAAATATTCACAGGTAAAGAAAAACCCTCAGAATCAAAATCTTGAATTCCTTAAAAAAGACTGAAATATCTAAGAATGCGATCTTGACAAAAAGAAGATACTAAGGTGAATTGTGTGATTTTGCAGCATTAGAAGCAGTCAAAATCACAGTTACAGTTTTCAATTCTGCACACATCCCTGTGCTTCTGTTGTTAAAAATATGGATTGAAAACCTGAGTTTAACATTTCTATCTAAGATAAATTAACCTCTACATGTGGCGTAGGTGCCCCCTGTTGGATGCAACATGGGGCAACATTCCAGTGCACTCAGAAATAATAATTAATAACAATACTTTAAAACTGACATTTTACATTACAATGTGCATTTCCATCAGCAGCAGCACAGAAGACCAGAACACACTGAATTCTTAGAAAGCAAATTCAATCTCACGGGTCAGCCGGACCCCACCAACACCGCCACACACACACGCGCGCGCACACACACACACGCGCGCGCGCGCGCACACGCACACACAATCAATCCCCCCGGGCTGAATGCATTCCAAAAACACACGAATTTCCTCCAAACTTACATACCTCCGTTCTTACGGACGCACTCCCAAAGTAAAACGATTAAACTCGGAGCTTTCCGACAACGATGTCACGTGTCTCTATCGCGCTCATGAGCAGTGCTCCTGTACCTGTGTCCGGTCGGCTGCAGGTGAGCTGCTCCTTCTAACGAGGAATCCAACGTGCGTCAGACGGAGAAGGAGAACGTGGTCTCTGCTCCGCGGCAGTCCGCCTCCTCCCTCCGCTGTCTGCCTCCGACAGGAGCTCAGCAACCCGCCGCCGAACATTTGGACTCAACTCCGGCTGATAGTCGGACACTCGTAAGAACCCCCCACCACCCCGGCTCACCCGCCCCTCCTCCCCCGGCTCTCCCCTCCGGCTCCGGGGAGCGCCCCCCTCAGAGGTGCGGCGCCGCCGGTGGCAGCGGGGAAAGTAAAGAAGAAGTGAAACGACGAATACCAACGAAGAAGAAGCTGCTCAAGCTATTGCAACACGTGCACTGGTGAAACGATGAAAAAGCTCAATCACTAAAATGCCCCAAATGCAGGCAATACATTGTATTGTAAAAAGTATTATTATTAAAAGCAAAAAAATCTACTTCAGCTCATATTTTTGAGCATCGAAGCTCTTGCCTTGGGGGTCTGTTTTTATTTTTTTAAACCCCATTTAAGCACAGCAGGTGAACAGGGCTGATTCACGTTTCACTCATCACAGCCAGACTTCACAGTCCAATCTGCATAGATTTCGGAGGGCAGCATGGCATGCAAAGTGCCTCCATCACATCACAGCTCTCGACAATGTAGAAAATGTCACTGAATGGCATTTTTAAAATAAGCTTTTTAAATACCAACCAGCTTTTTCTTTTTTTTTTTTTTTAACTTATTGTAGGAAAGTAAGAGACACAAAGTGAAAAAACAACATCCCAGATAATTAAAATCTGTTAATTAACTCTTTCTAGACTATTTAAATTAAACTGACAAAATCACAACTGTCCCTCATGGGGAAATACAAGTGCTGTGGGATTGTACCTGCTCACTTAATTTTATGCGTCTACATCTGTGTCAATTTCCTATGAAGCGTTGGAGATGATCTGTCATTGCTCACCTGCTCTTTCCACTTTTACCTCACGAGCTGCTTCATTACTCTCATTTTCATTTGCTTTTGTCTTTGCATCTGGGAAATTAACAAATGTCTTCACTGGCAGAGGACGAGGAGGTATGAGGTCTGTGAACCACACCGACAATATCACCAGGATGATGACATGATTCGTATTGTGAAATTCCCTGAATAAATTATGATGCCCACTCTTTCTTTCATCTGGTTATGAGCACAGTTTCTGGTATTTGCCATGGGTACTTTATGATGTGAAATTCCCAGAAGTAGTCTATATTAAGTGTGTTTCTATAAAGCTTATGCCAGAATTGATTTAACTCCTTATAAGTGCTGCTGACGACGCTCTACAAGCTTATATTCAGGATTTGTTACATATCAATAACTAACAAGGAGCCTCTTTAAAACAAAGTTCAACAGATAAACTGTAAATAACCATGATCACAGAGTCAAGAGGCAACAAATATCCTGCTTCTCCATATGTTACTTATTTTTAAACATGAAAAATAACCCTTAATGTCATTGACTTATGATTATTGTCCCGATTTTGAGCGAACTAATGATTATAACATCAGATTATTTGCATGATCTGGTTATTTTATTTTCATATTTATATATCAAGTGTTTTTGAATTATTTATATTTAAGGCTAATGATAACTAATGATAACGAGTTTTTCTATGTTTGGAACTTTATTGTCAAGGGTTTGCTCAGCACAACCTGTGTATTGTTTTTGCTGTGTCACCTAGTTGTAAAAAAACATGACACATAAAGCAATATTTAAAAACATAAATCTGGCTTCATATTTTAGAGACGAAATAACAGACTTCAAATGCACAAAATACTATAACATCAAACACATACGCCCCCCGTCATAGGTGAGAGGGGGATTTATCTGCAGAGGGACTTCGCTCTCTCAGTCTGACTGCTGCTGAGCAATATTGATTCCAGGTCAACAGAATTTCACCCAAGTGCCACGTCACTGGCATGGGGACATCAGAGGCTCAGGGAAGGGTTGACCTGCATTGACCACCCCAGTTGCTTTCCTGTGAGTCGCGGGCACAGACGACAAACACCTGACGAAATCGTGAGATACCGGGCTCGCTTTGAAGATAAAGACCTTTGCATGGGCATGTTTTTTGCACCACGGTGATAAATTATTGTCTCACCACGGCAGCAAAGGAGGTGAAACCGCGGTGCTTCCGGCTGCTGCGACAACAAATCTCAGTTGAATATAGTTGTTGTAAACATTGTAAATGTTAGTGGAATTCTTTGCCCATAAAGTGTTTAGAGTTCAGTGCTTTATCTCAAACGTTATGATCCCTCTCAAAGAATTTGCCCTTCAGTGGCCAATTGTCAGTTTACAAGCCCATTTGACAGGCAACTCCTGGTTGATCTTTTACACCTGAAGCCTACAAACAAGCCATGCCATCTGCACAAGCCACTCACGTTGGTGGTTTGTGAGCGTTCTGCATCAGTGGCTCGCCATTGAAGTCAATGGTCTACCATTGAAGTTGCTGGTGTACCGCAGTGGTGATGGCGCTACCTTTTGTGTCTGTGCTGGTACATGTACGCCGTCTCCCAGGCCCTATTGTGCATAAGAACGCAAGAGGTGTAGTGAGTGTTTTTGCTGTCTCCTCCCTGGGAATTCCCCCTCCGTTCCAGGCTCCAACAGCCTGTTGGAGCCGCAGCTGTACATATGCGTGTGTTCACATTTCAGTGCGCGTGTAGGCATGGCGTTAATGTACGAATGCATGTGTGAGTGTCTCTCTTCCCTCATTCCCAGGGTTCTGCGGAGTTAAACCCTCTTAAATGTCCCCCTGGCTTTTGTCCTCACGTTTCAGCTGAATTTCCCCGCATTCATCCCACCATTCAGCCTCTGTGTGTTCGAGCGCTCAGGAATGCACTGGGTTTGACAGGCGCCTGAACAGTGTGTATGTGTGTATGTACATGTACATGCGTGCAAATGAGCATACAACAAAAAGAAGAAAAAAAGGGTTTGGAAAGGGGAGTGGATTCACCCCTCACTGCACCCCTCCCCACCATCACCACCACCACACACACACGCACACACACACACACGCACACACACACACACCCTCTGCCACCTCCTTTCATTGTAGAGGTGCTCTGCTGGATTCGGAAACGTACAATCACCTTTGCTCACCCTTGCTTTTCACCTTTATGTACACGCACACACAGTCAACACCTACACACATTTCAAGTACGTATGTACTCGCACTCAAAGAGCTGTGCACCCACTCACCCTGACACCCACACAACCACCCACACACTCACGTGCACGGCCAAATAGCGTTCACGCTTTAGCTCCCCCCCAATCCCCTCCCCACCACCCACCACTGAGTGAGCACACAGACACACACGTTTCACACAAAGTGCCGGGCATGCGCCTGATCTGGTTTCCTCTTTGCTTTGTGAGCGACCCGCAGTGATAAAATAAACACAAATATGTGATAATCACATTCCAGACATTTTTCTCCTGCCGGTGGGAAGTTTCAACTGGTTTTCTGCAAGTGTTAGTTTGACTCTCTCACTGTGTGTGTGTGTGTGTGTGTGTGTGTGTGTGTGTTTGTGTGTGCCTGTGTGTGTGTCTGTGTGTGTGTGTGTGTGTGTGTGTGTGTGTGTGTGTGTGTGTGTGTGTGTGTGTGTGTGTGTGTGTGTGTGTGTGTGTGTGCCTGTGTGCAACCCCCGGGAGAAGAGAGAAAAAAGGAGAAAGAAAATGAGAGAGAGGGAACAAAGAGATCTGGGGCGAAGTTTCACACATTCCTTGGACTTGCCAATATCCTACCAGTACACTCCATTGCAGCTCTTCA
>CAAKHB010003995.1:0-17503 GCA_901007665.1 Aeoliscus strigatus
AAACACACACCCCTGTTGAGGTGCTGATGATGAGTTGCCTACAGAGGAGCTGCAGGAAAAATGATGGCAGAAGAATAGATGGAGAGAGGCAGAAAGGAAAATGATGGTGTGTGTGTGTGTGTGTGTGTGTGTGTGTGTGTGTGTGTGTGTGTGTGTGTGAGTGTGTGTGAGTGTGTGTGTGTGTGCTGTTGAACGACTGAACGGTTAACTGAGTTAAATGGGAGCACCAAACACCAACAGTTGTCCTAACATTCACCATCATCAAGTGCGGTGGGATGTAAGAGGAGACGTGACAGCTTCTGTGTGCGTCTCCCTTCAATAGTGCCCCCCCCCGCCCAAACAAACAGGGAAATCAAAAGTCCATCACTGCCAGCACAATGATAAAAGAATAAATCCAAGCTGGCGCAGTCACGTCAGCGTGAACATGCTGGGGAGAAGCTGGAGGTTTGCACCCGTCTGACCTGCTCCTCATCATGTAATTGCAGTTAATGGAGAGGTGGGTTAAGTTGAGCTGTGTGCAGCTGTGCCAACCCCCCCCCCCCCCCCCCCCCACACACACCTTAAGACTCCAGTGAAAACTCAAATGACTTAGAGAGCAGCGGACCGTTCACCGCTCAGTACTGCTGCGTCTGCCTACGACCTCATAAGTGTTCCATCACCCGTGGAGAGGAAAGAGATGCAGGGGGCAGGGTGAGATAGGGGGTGTGTGTGTGGGTGGGAGGGAGGCTGGTGGGGGGCAGGGGGGTAGGGTGGACATCCTGGCCCCAGCGGCAGTTTGAACAGATGTTGGGTGGCTGGCGCTTGGCAGAGGCAGGGAGCTCTCAAATGCTAATCACTGTGCTTAAAGCGACAACTGAGTGTGTCTTCGTGTCGCGTTCAGCTCGTAGGAGGTTGATTTATGGTCCGAGGGAATTTGTCTTCTCCAATACGACCAATGGGGGCCCACCAGGGGCTGTAAACGCAATCTGTTATTACAACTGAACAACAGGTCAGAGAGTTTCCAGATCATTTTCTAGAAGAAGTCCACATTTGATTAGATTTTCTGTTTGGAAATCACATGTGGCGTTGGTTAGAAACTACCGGAAGCGGTTGTTGTCAGTTCTCCTCGTGGGAATCTGGCACCCGTCCGCACAGGACCATCTTTGAGGACACGGAGCTGATTATCAGCGGAAGCAGAGCTGCTGCACCGGCGCCAGCTGTGTGTTTGCAGAGCTGGAGGAGGACTGTGGCGAACCGACACCTCGGGGGCTCCAGGTTATTATCGAATCTGACAAAGCGTTGCCGATGAGCTGGCTGTCCTGGCGTACACACACACGAGCAGCGTGGCAGGTGGGACGTGGCAGCAGAACAGCTGAGACGAAGGAGGAGGAGGAGGAGGAAACGCAAGACATGAAGGCAGATGAAAGGAGGAGCCGGGGAGGATGGGAAGAGAGCCGGCGCCGCCTCAGGGCAGATCCCATCGTCCTCCTGGAGAGTGACCAAAGCTCAGACACGAACACACTCACACACACTCAAACTGGGCCAGTTTGGCAGCTCCGATCAGAGCTGACATGTCTTTCATCCTGCTGGATCGACGGCACGGAAATCTGATTAGAGGATATCAAACTGTTATTGAACGGATTCTGGACCGGCTGGCACGCAAGTCGTTTGCAGCCACGTCGGTGATGTATTCGCAGTCATTAGTTGAATCACACTCGAGTTTGTGTGCCGCGTGCTTCACACCGTGGTCGTGATCTCAGCAGCGCTTTCCAATTTGGATTTGGAAAGAAATGATTAACTCTTGTATGAATCACCGGCGAAACTCGCTAATACTCGTACACAGAGACGCATCATGACACGAGTACTCTGGGATCCGTGTTCCCTCCACATGCGCTGCGGCGCCCAGATACGCCGTCATCTGTCACCAGCACCAGGCCGGAATGGAAAAACACTGCAATTATACTCTCCAATGAAATTAGCTGTATTCATGAGCATCAACCCGGCATGTTCTTGTACACACACACACATACACACACTGTAATTACATTAAAAGCTCTTTGCGAAAAGGGAATGACATCACATGGCACATAAAAGACAATAAACACAACACACACACACACACAAACATGGCTTGTCTATTGTGTGCATAAGGACTGAACCTGTCAATCAAACGCTGACATTTATTGGACAGTTTTACAAACGTATACACATTAGCAGTAACGCTGAAATCCCAGAAAATTGCACATTCAAGATAAAATGAAATATTTTTCCAGCCATATACACAAACGGTTCTCATTCAGTTGAATGAGAAAGTGTAAGTCATGCTGCAATACCTCTAAAAACCAACACCGGAAACTTCTAGCACCTTCAAGCTGATTGAATACCAAAACCAATAGTACTAATAACAAATGATTAAGACAATTTTAAAGATTTAAAAACAACCTGACACTGCCTGGTGTTGGGAACCACTTGTGTCTGAGCTGAAAACATGGAGCTCCATTGTATTAGATAATGAACATTCCCTTATTTCATCATGGTCGTGCAGCAGAATCAGTTTCCGAACAAATGAGGTGAGAAATAAGCTGTGCAGCGGCCGACTCTTCACTCGTACCACATCTACAGGGTCTAATTTAGAAGTTGGTTTCACATAATTAGAAAATGTGCGATGGGCTTCATTATATAGTACAACGTCACACCAACTGGCAGGATAGTTATCAGTAGTAGTAGTTCTAATATATCGGGGGAATGATGAAGAGAAGCTGCAGGCAAAGGTTGATCTTTTGGAAACGGCAGCAGCAGGAAAAGCAAACTTGCTTTTCGATGAAACAGAGCTGAGAATTGTCTACATCCACCTACACGTAGGGAAACCAGAGCAGGTGGTTGAACACCCCTCTGACCTCAGCCAGAGCAGATGGTTTCCTACCCCAGGGTTAGGGAGAAGTAAACTAAGACACTTCTGACTGTTGGATTATTGACAGTACTTAGGGTCAATGGTACTGGAAGTTCGCATGTGTATTTTTATCTTGTCTTCAGACAGATCGAGATCATCTAGAGCCTCAACTTTCAGCGCTGCAGAGAAAGACATCAGCCTGCCTTAGTACTAAAATCCACCTCACCTTGTCGCAGCTGCTAATTAAAGTAAGTGACTTACAGGACAGAAGCTGCAGCTTTCAGGGCAAATCGACCTGCTGATGCTTCCTAATCTTTTCACCACCAACACCAGCGAGTGAGAGACAACGTTGGGTCTTTTTAAATGGTTACAGGGTTACATTTGGTCTTATACAATGTTCCGGTCTTTCGGCAGGTCTTATTGTGTACCTACAGGGTTCCATTAGGACTCATTAAGGGTTAGAGGGATTCATTAGGTCATAGTGTCTAGTTTTACGATTAGACTTAAGGTCTGATTAGGGTTTTACACGTTTTCATCAGGTCTTATAACAGGGTTACAGGGATTCATTAGGACTTATTGTCGACCTGCATTTATTGACGTTTCTTTCGTTCATGCTGTTAGCTCCTCCTGTCAACAGCTAATTTGATTTTACAAAATAGATTCAATATGTTCATATTTAAAGGAGTCTAAGCTCTTGAATATAAAACCATATTGTTGCTGTCCGTCCACTGTGCACACTGACTGGATTTAGGGACATTTACTCTAAGTGGATTACATAGGATTTTTTTTTCTTTTTTTAATATCGGATTACATTGAGATTGTGCTCAATTATAGCTGCTGATAGTTTTATTCTTCTGCCGACCAAATAAAAACCAAACTTTTTTTTCCCCCATCTGGACATTTCTGATTGTCTGTAATGAAAGTCACACATTTTGTGTTTAGACTTCCAAACAGGTGTCGGGGGGGGGACTGAAGGTCGGGGAAAAAAAGAAAAAACATTCAATATGTGTGAATGAATCAGGTTAAACACAAAGAAATCAATAGTTGAAATGTTCCACTTCTGTGTATGGAAACAGCCTGATGTGAACGTACGCGCGAGCGAAAGGTTAAAGTGTTTAAATATCTGTCAGAGTTTATGACCGCTATGAACACAAGACGAAGACGTTCCGCACACAGTGGAGCTACACAATGAAACCTCGCTGACCACACACTGGCTTGATTAGATCTGAGGTCAACGTGCCGAACAGATCTAACAATCACTGAACAGAACAGGTGGAGTTACTATAAATATAATGTAGTTTACGCCTTTAATCTGCCAGCTTTTATTCCTTTGCTCCTCCCCAGGTAGCTCACTGTGGTGAGTCTGACCTCTGACCTCCATCAATTCTTCGTATAGGCAGCGTTTCAGCTTTGTTGTAACTTTGTTTTTTTTTTTTGTTGCAGTAGATGCTTTGCGTCCCAGCACCAAACAAGAAGTCCCTGCAAAAGAAAAGACAAAGCACTGGATACTGCTGATAGCACATCTCACAGTCACAGCTGGTGCCATTGATTTAATGATCAGCTCCAAGAAGAAAATAATAAGAGAGCATTTATCTGGTAAAACTCTGACACCAGTGCATCTGTCCACTGACTTCTTTGTCTCCCAAAATAAAAAAATGTTTTAACATACATAAATAATGTGTGTGTATAATAATTCCAATATTTGCCTTCAAACACAATAATACTAAAAATAAAAATAAAAATAAAAATAAAAATAAAAATAAATTTGCTAATATATATTGCTTGCATTATGGAAGATAATTTCATTAAAATTATAAATCATCCACCACTCCAGAGCTGTATTCTTCAAGAAAACCCGAATGTTCACATAAAATTAAAGGTTTGTGTTCCCAGCACTCGGTAAGTTATTAGATAAGGGCAAATTCTTTCACTTAAAAAGCATATTTGTGGCCGTGATATAATCGAAAGCTCAATTTGGCATTGGACCAGCCGCCACTGTGGAAAATGAAAAAGTACCAGTTCCAGATTTCTGTGATGACACAGTCATCACCAGACTCATTATGAAGAGTCGCTCGAGCCACGAACGCCGCCATCGAGCTATATCTCATCCGATCGCACGCCAGCGGCTCCAGCAGCCGGCCCAGCTGTTCGCCATCATCACCAGAGAGCGTTCAGTTCCAGCCGCTCGCATGACTCAGCCTTTTCTTCCCAGAACAAAGCTACAAAGCTGGAATAAAGCTGGATGCTACGCTGCATTGTGTGTGTGTTGTTGTTGTTTTTTTTTTACTCTCACTTCTTTACAGCAGCTCGGACAGCAACACGATTCATGATTTTATGGAGTCATAAAAAAAAAAAGGTGGTGGCATCACGTCCCAATTGGCCGTAAACACAAAATGCGTGCTAACCTCGTTTCTACTGTACATATGGGACTTGTGGGACGAGCGAAATGCTGATGCCTTCTCAGCGTGACCACGCCCCTCCCACCCCACCGCCACCCCCGTATCTTTGGTGACTTGTATCTGTAAATTGCTGTCGGTTACATCAGCAAGTGACGAGGAGTCGGAGGAAATGAGTGCTGAGGGCGCCCGAAGAGAGAGGCGGATGTAGCCGGGCCTGACAGTGTTTACCTTTGGGGTGGGGGGGGGGCAGATGCAGGAGGATGAGGACGTGGTTTCCTTGGAGTAGTACAAAGTGAAAGAATCACGTCACTGAGAGGAGGAGATGCCCCAATTTCTCGAAAACTCACAGTATTTAAAATTCAGTCCGTCTTACGTAAGCAAAAAAAACTGAACCAGAGTCAGGAGAAGGAGGAAAAAAAAGGGGGAAAAAAACAGAGTGCCCCAGAAAGATACTTGTCCTGACCACGACATGGCGAGCAGAACACAAGGAAACGCTGGCGCTGACTGGTCACGTGCGTCACTCATGCTTACGTTTTCGTTCACACGCGGTCGTCGAACGTCTTCCCGTGTGCTGAGCGCGGCCCGCTGCACCCTCTGTCCTCGGTGCGTGTCGTCGCCCCCTCCACGCGCTGAAACCGGCCGGCTGACGAGCACCAGCGCCTCGACCGTTCTCATTTGCTCGCTCGTTTATTCCCGACCGTCACTCGCTCCCATTTCTCAAAGCCGAGCTCCCTATTAAGTGTCTGTCATCGCCACCATTTGTCCGACCGCTCAGCGTCCCTTCATTTGCCCTTCATATCGCCCTCATCCCCTCTTTTAACGGCGTTTGGCGGAGACAAACAAAGCCCCTGCTTTAAGCTGGTGTGTTCAGTGATTGGTCGGTCAACAGCGGAGTCTCCGTATCTCCTGCTCACCGATAGATGTCAAAGCTGCCTGGGTCTCGCTGTCGCTTCCACTCGGTGCCCTATCTATCACTCTCTCCCTGCCTGAGTCCTCTCCTCTTGTCTGCGGCGATGGGATCCTGTTGGATCAATCAAAAGTGTCTTTTTTCTGCCGCTATTCAAAGCAACACGAGCGACAAATGATCAAACCCGGCAGCAGAGGAACAGAGATGACGATTTCCTTCAGAGCTCTGAGCTGATTTGTAACAGATAGTTTTTCATAGATTGGTGTGTGTGTGTGTGTGTGTGTGTGTGTGTGTGTGTGTGTGCGTGTACATTTGCTTTAATGAGTCCGTTTTCACACAGCTGCTCCGTTTCAAAGAGGTTTGTAGTTACTGAAGTCCTGAAAAAAAGGTTTGACTCTCATACAAATGTCAAAAGAATTAAATAATGTCACAATAGAGATGATTAATACTAAAGAGGGAGCCATAACGAGATATAAAGAGACTGAAACTGGCAACAAACTTGCTCACATGATGTATTCATTACTATTTCTCCATCTTTAAATGCTTGACATTGCATCCTTAAGCAGCTTCTATTATGTACTTTGCTTTCGCGTGATTTTCTTTGTGCAGCACATGTTCTTTAGCTGGAAATCCAGACCTACGGCTTCACAAATACGAAAAATAACATGAAAACAGGCAAGCCAAACCAGCAGGACCATGTACGGTAAAAGACTGAAGGAGAAACGGACACAAAAGTTTTACGAAAACACGGTAAATCAGTTCAATGGACCAATGAATGAATCTTGGCGATGCAGAAAAGCTTCATCGGATCCATTTAATTCCCATAATGCAACATTATCTCAACCCATCCCAGGAAAATGACCTTTAGATGTCTCCTAATTACACCGATTACACAGTTCGTGGCGGACACACAAATGACGCCTCGTTCAAGCCGTCAGGTCAATCTGATAATAAAACCACTGACGACCTGTGATGCAGAGAGCAGGAGACGGACGCGGTGCGACGAGCTATTTCAGTGAGTAATACTCCTGTGAAGTTTCTCTCTCCTACACGTGATTTACTTCATGTGCCGCTTCGATAAAATTGCCCAGAATGTTGAATCATTAATGGCGCACTTTCCTTGACCATCTGTCAGGTGTGTGAAAGCATCTGGAAACAGCTTTAACCCTTTGGGGTCTGCTAAGGTTTAACGCAAACATATGTCCGTTGTAACTGCAAACAAATTTACCACCCAGTTTCCTAATATAGCGCCCCCTACCTGTAGTTGCAGTGCTCTGTGTGGTGATGGCTGGGAAAGGCTGACGAACAGAAATGGCAAGTTTCATCTTTGCTTGAATGATAAGAATTCCTCCTCAACAATGATTCATGTTGAGTCGTGTTAGGTTAGGCTGGTTAAGGTTCGTTAGCTCGATAGATCGGCACTTTATTTGATCTCACAAGGTCAAGGTTAGGTTAAGGCTTCCACATGATTTATAGCATGATTAACTGACAAAAAAAAACAACAACACAAAACACAACTGAATTAAAGATAAATGACACGTTGGATAACCCAGCAATTCACATAACCACCAGGGGGCGCTTGATTTAAAAACAGTGATTTGTTGCTGCAAAAACAGGTTGGCTTTTTTTCACAGTCTTACGTCCCAATATAAAACGTAGGAAGAACGTGTCAGTGTTTCCATAGAAACATATCTGTTCAAATATTAAGATGGTAGAGATCATTATATGGCAGCTTTCACATGAACAGCACAAAGACGACAAAGGTCGCCTGTCGATGCAGCTGAAAGGCGCAAATACGTCTGATATGTGGAAAACAGAGAAATTAGCTGTGCTATTTATTCTGTCTGAAAAGGTAGAAAACCTACAATTACCTAAACGGCAGAAATAAGCGTGCACTCAGGGGATGATTAGGATGAAGAGGAAAATTAAAGAAGCAATCAAGTTTTCTGCTTCGAATGCACCAGAACAATCGGTCGATCTGACAGCAGCCAGCGGAGTGACAAGTTTTATATTCATTTATCATCCAAAGTGTAATTATCTCAGCAGGTTTAAAAGGTTTTCCTGGTTCAGGGTCATCCAGGTCATCCCTTTGTGTGTGCGTGTGTGGGCTTCAATAGCATGTTTCATGTCAAGGGGCTGCAGACGTTGCACTTATAAACACGAGACGTGTCTGAATTCACATGTAGTGAAGTACTAAATAATAAGTAAATAATAGTATAATAATAGTAAATAAAGCCTCATTTACAGTTATATTCTGCCCACTCCTGCTAAGGGTCACCGTAATGTACAGTGTTGTAATCCTACTGAACCAAACATTTAAATGTGTATCGTTACTCTACACATCGAATCGTCCCGCTGAGATACACACTTCAAATACACTACACAATTCAGAAACACACTTCAAAATTCCTTGACAAGTGCAATATACTATATACTACTATATTACTCTCATTATTCATTTTCAGTGAACGTTAGCTCAGCACGCTAAGATGACATGTTGTGCTAACAGCACCTTTGCTGGGAGTCGAGGTCTTGTGATGCTTCACGTGTGTCTGGTCCGTGAGAGCATTCATACATATCATTAATTCATGTTAATAAGTCTGTCAGTCCCAAGTTTTACAACAACAGCTTTTGTGGCGGAAGAACATGAATAATCCATTAATCTCTGCCAACAGTAGATGATGGAGGGTAGATGAAGTCTTAGCTGCATGACTAATCAATACTGAAATCAATATTGAAAAAAAAAAGAAATAATGAGAAATGCTTCACGCATGCCAATTCATCTCCACGGCGGCTTTGTTGGCATCTTTACTGACTTGAAAACCATCAACGTTCCAGGCGAGATAATATAATCACAGGGCGGTAAATTATGGGCCAGTCTGGACAAATGTCACTCTCAGTAATTTCCAATAATTTTCCTCTGAGGGAATTATCACGCCAGCCAATTTGGGTTTTGGACCTCTTGCCCCTCAACATCTACACAAGCAGGATGTGTGTGTGTGTGTGTGTGTCCTTTACACGCCATACTAATTCCCATGACATCTACACATGCATGCGTGTGTGTGTTTGTGTGCGTGCCTCACTTGCGTCTTATCCCACTTCACTGTGAGCGGCCTGAGCAAATTAATACTGTGCTGGGATTTTGTCGATCTGTAAGTCTGTTGTCACGGTGATGAGAGAAGCCCAGAGACGCGAGCGGCGATGGTAAATGTCAGCACGTCAGCACGATGTGACGCACAATATCCAAGCTTGGCGTGTCAGGGACATCTGCCCACACACACACACACAAGGGCTGAAGTCACGAACTGAATGTGAAATGAAACACAAATGTACACTCACACACACACACACACACACACACACACACATACACAGGAAGCATTGAAGATTCAAATCCACGTACACCAAGACAGATGTGTTAAAGTGAGGTTTAACACTGGAGGAGCTGTGTGAATGTGTTTGTGTGCGTGTGTGTGTGTGTGTGTGTGTGTGTGTGTGTGTGTGTGTTTTCAGTCGATTGGAGTAAAACTGACAAATGGCAGCAGGTCACTTTATGACAAAGACGAAACAAAAGAAAACTCACACTGAACTTGTTGTCAGGAGCCCTTGGTGTGAACGAATATGTACACAAACAGACTTTTTTTACATTTTTTTAATTCAAATTCAAGTGTGCTGAGACAGCAGCAGTCATCCATCGTCCATCTTCCATTATAAGACTTGTTTGACAGTCAATTCACGAAATAAAGCAAATGAAATTAACATAAGAACGTTTCACAGTTGTTGTCGCTATCTAGTTTACTGAGCAGCTGATTGGACTATTTGACTTTGTCCAATCAGATCTAGATATTAATACAGATTCATTCAACGACTACATTTATGTGTCGTCTCATTCGTACTGATGATTATTTGACAGTTGTGCTGAAGAATAAAAGATAACTGTGTGGCGGTCGTCCTCTGCTACAGAGGTTTGTAACGTCCAGAGAAAATCACGCCTCTGTCCACAACGTATTAGCACAAAATCCCGACTGGACTTGCTAAAATCCTACAGTGTATTGTGAGTGACAGCTCAGGGTTTAATCCAGGATCAGGATCAGGATCAACTCAGCCAATTGCATCAGTCTAAATTGGATCAGCTGATATGTGCAGCACTGGTAATTTGATTTTTTCTGCGGCCGAGATGACAAATGACATTATACGATCAAACTTAGTTACCGCACATTAGATATTCTAATTTCATACCGACTAAACACCCTGATGCTGTATGATGGAGTGACAGTGTGAATGGATGAATGAGGATACTCTGGCTTCCTACCGTTGTCTACCTGGAACGGGATGCAAATTCAAACTTTGATTTAATTTAGAAAACCCTCATTTTCACTAAATCTGCATAATTCCCAAACACATGAGCTCACAAAGTCACGCACGGCTGCTCGCGGCAGTTCCATCGCCACCATCACATCCACGCAGGCATCAAAGACCAAAACCTGCTTTCTCATCAGCGATCCGCAGATCCCAGCGACAGAGCTTGAAGATCAGAGACACTCACGGGGGGATTCAGCCAGCCCATTCCCATCCCGCCGTGTCAAATCATGACGCCTCCAGCTCGTCAAACAGAGATGTTTTCTCACCCTCCGTGTCTCCTGACGCCCAAAGAACCCTTCGCTGCCCTTTGCTGCAGCTGGCTGGCTGTCAGATAACTGGAAAGTGAATCTATTTGCATCGATAGAAGACACTGAAGAAACTACTCTGCATTGCGAGGTGCGTGTGTGTGTGTGTGTGTGTGTGTGTGGGGATGCCTCCAGCAGAGACATATAATCGATTCCAGTTTGCAGCCATGAGTTTCTCATTTGCAACACGCACATACTTAAACGAAGGCCACACGGCCTTCATCACACGTGACTGACAGGCTCCGAGGGCCAATAAGAGGACAGCATGTCTGAGTTTCAGACACTTTGATGGCACATTGTGATTTGTTTTTTTCTATCCATGAAACACACATTTAAGAACAGCTGATGTGATCAGCCAGGAGCAGACGAATGAGTCCTGCTGACGAATGAGACTTTTTCAGATAGACTTTCGACTGACCACTGCAGCAGGAAGCTTTCAGTTTGTGTCTTCTGTATTGGATCTATTCTGAATGACGAGACGGAAAAGGATGCCGAGATCAAATTATGTTCTTCTGGCTGTCAAAACTAAAGTTGATAGCTCGCAGTGTTTTTATCGACCAATGACTGGAGGAAGGAATCGATAAGTTTACACTTCGTCAGGTGAATAAACTTTGTGATGATGTGTTGCTGCTGCGGAGGAATGTTTGGTATTTAGATTATAATACTCTATTAATAATGATAAGAATACATTTAAGGCCTTTCGATGGTACATGATGAAGGTTGAAAACACCTGTGAGCAGACAGGAGGAAGTAGGATATAAATCAAATAAAGTCAAAAAATACTGATTATATGTTGGCAACTTGATTAGTATGCAAAATAAATTAAACAAAATATTCATTTATTTTAAATGTTAAAATGCCTAAAATAAGATAGATAACTGTATTACCGAAAAAAATAAATATAAACAGAAAATGATTAAAAATAAAACTATTAATCATCATTATTATTAAAATTATTAAAAGGGTTTGGAAGACTCTTCTTCTTGGGTGGGTCGTTCCAAAGTCCCAAGTTTCCCAAGTTGAATGGAAAAGAATTTGTTATTTGCATATGAACAAAGTTTGGATACCTGTGGAGTGTTCCCTTTGAAAACAACTACTTAAAAGTCCTTTTTCCTTCGTCACAAATCTGAGCCGACGGGACAGCGGGACAGAGGAGGTTCCACACACCGCATGCCGGCGTATATCTTTGAATTATTGTCACAGAACTGCGGTGAAAAACATTCTAAATAGCACATTCATCACAATTATTCATCACCGGCACCCTCCGCCTCAGTTTGACCTTCTTTTTTATTAACCGCTTTGTCTGCATTTTCATAAACGGATGACAACACTGAGGGTTCGAGGGGCGCCTGGAAGCCTCACGGGGGTCAGAAGTGTTGTTTTGCCAAAGATGATATTCAAATTAATCTTCGACCAGCAGCACACCTCATCATTTATGTCAGCGACTATGGGGGATGTACTTACACTTCAAAGCCCTCCTGCTGTCGCCCCCGTGACTTCAGCGGATGAATAGTGACGTAGGAGTGAAACGTTCTCCTGAAACGCCGCTGTTCGCTGTGTACAAAACTCCAACCGCAACGGCTCCTCCACTGCTCCAATAAAGCAAGATCGTTCTATCAGCCAATCAATGCGTCTGCAATTAGTGTCGCTCTAATTAGAAACCATTGTTGTGAGCCCCGGCGGAGGCGGTTCATTCATCAATATGAAATTAAGCAGCAGCCACTTAGCTTGGGATTAGTACCATGAGTTCATTTGTATTGGAATCAATTCATTTGTGTTGTGCACAGCACTCGTGCCTGGAGGCTGCTCATGGGAGTCCTGGGAAGTGTGACGAGAGGAAGACAGGAAGAGAGAGCAAGGATTACCGATTTCTTCCACAGGAAAAGTCACTTATCGCAAATCAAACAGAGTAAATGAAAGGAGCAGTGCAAATAATCGCACATCTTCACCACCTTGACAACATCCAACGGCTGAAGCATCTCGTTCTAAGACCCCAATTTCACATCCTGTCGTGTCTGGCGCTGACACAGGCGGCGGCACTTGAGATTACAGAAGAGAGGTGTCATCCTCGCAAATACATCATCACACATGTGTCATTAATAAAGATGAGAGAGCTGCTGGATTCAAACTGCAATCAGAGGCCCCGGCTCCATCTTTGAGACCTTTTCTCTCTTACTGACACACTTTCATTAGAAACACATTTGTCAGACACACGCACGTTTATTGCGCGCGGGAGATTTTAATTCTCATACTTCTCTGTGAAGTGACAACCCACATATCATCCATGCTGTTCCCATTTTAACAGACCTGGCATCACAATACTGTGAACACAATATAGTTTATTTTTCTATAGAATTTCTTTGTATAGTATATAGAGTGCCGTTTGTTCTATTTTTCTTTGTTTTGTACTATTTGTGCAATTAGTATTTGTACTATTTTGTATTTTTTTACTATTATTATTATTATTATTATTATTATTATTATTATTATTATTATTATTATTATTATTATTATTATTATTATTATTATTATTATTATTATTATGTGACATGACAATAAAACTTTGAATCCTTTGGTAAAAGTCCACATAAGTCAAATATTGCAGTGGCTGTGTCTTGTTTTTACACAGTTGTCAGAAGGATCCACCGTGCATGTAGTTTCCCAGGATTGTCACTAATGGGATGAGGGTGGCTGAGTTTATGTGTGTACTAGTGATAGTAGTAGTAGTATTTTCACAGAAACTGGCAGAAATCAAACCAAACGTCTTTAAAGTTTGAGTTGAATAAAGCTGTGTTCTACTATATGACACACAATGCGATACGGTTAACCTCAACTGCCGGCATGAGCTTGACTTATCCAGTATGTATGACTTGGAACTGTGTTTAAAGTGTATCGAGCTTGTAAAAAAAAAAAAAAGCCACAACTATTACTCAGCTGAGGCGTATTATTTGTGCTGGAAGCGCTCACACAGGCAGTCAGGGTTAATGGGAGGCAACGGGGAGAAAGTGGAAGGACCTTGATCAAACTGAGTGAAAGGAGGAGGGCTGAGCTGGATGACACTGACAACTGTGAACCGACAAACAGTGTACTTCACTTCTCTCTTTCTACTGACCTTTCCCATTCAGTTGAATGAGAAAATGTGCCCAAACTTAAATCACATAACGCACATAAATCTGGGAGAGACCATCCTCGCAAAGATTCGATACACAACAAACGGTCGCAGCGCTCTGAACGGTCCCCTTGCTACTTGGTGCTGGCTGTTCCAGAGAGTTCCGGAGAATTCTACTTGCTCTGGCATTCTGACGCAAGCTGGCGACGAGTTCCCACGTGGGTCCTGTGGCTTTTTGACAACTGCAAACATCCTAACAAACGTGCTAAGACGCAAACTTTTGAACAGAGGACAACAACACCAACAGTGTCTTCACGACAGTAGCTTGGAACGCTAGCTGTGAGATGCTAACAAAGTCACAGAGCGAAATGCCAGAGCGCGGTTTCCCCGATAAGAAGAGTTGAGTTTTCCTGTCGGGTCGTTGTGACGTGTGGATGCACCTAGCTGCACGTTGCAAGTTGTTGGAACTTGGAATCTTTGGTCTGGACTGGACTCAACATGTACTCATACTACCACTAACACCACCACTTATACCAGCCATATTATAAGACCACACACAGCCATGTCTGTGGTTTATAACACCAAGGACAAGTATATTTTCAGTTTGCCGTTTCCAAGGCAAAGACCGAAAATATGATCTCACCTTGATGCTATATTAAATGAAGCAAAGCGATGGGCGCAGTGCCTGAAGTGAGAAGGGGGAAAAGGAGGAAAAGGAGGAAAATGGAAGTGTGGAATGTTGTGGGGAGGAGACTACAAATCATGTAAAGACACAAAACATAGCCTGACCTCAGGAGAGGGAGACGGCAGCGATGTCACGTCATGTTACATAACACACAGTTGGTCCCATAATCCGCTTGTTGTCAAACAATGGAATTGTGACTTTTCCCTGACATGTAATCTGCTTTTCAGGGTTCATGCTCATCCTCAAACACAAACATAAAAGCCCTTTGTGGAGACACGCTGCAGGCTGCAAATCTGTCAAGCTAAATTTGATTTCTATTACAAGGGATGGAATTTACTAGATGGCCCTTGGACACGGGGATTAGACGCCTGACAAAGGGAGTCGCCCGCTGTGAGTGAGAGCGTCGCTTTGGGATGGACCGGCTGCTGAGACTGCTGAGGCCGCTGAGACCGCGGTCACCCTGAGAGCGGCAGCATTGGTTCCACTGGTGACTGGCGTCGGTGAAAAAGGCATCAAATGTCCTTTTCACCCACATACTTAAAGTCTTTGAGCTGCAGCTGCTGACTCACCTGATCCAAACTGAAATCCTGGTTTCAGTTTAAAGTCAGAGGGAGTGTGTGTGTGTGTGGGGGGGTTCTTACCTAGTTCAAATGAAAGAATTCATTTGTATTT
Source organism: Aeoliscus strigatus (assembly GCA_901007665.1). Lineage (NCBI taxonomy): Eukaryota > Metazoa > Chordata > Actinopteri > Syngnathiformes > Centriscidae > Aeoliscus > Aeoliscus strigatus. The sequence goes on from CAAKHB010003995.1 coordinate 15,309, forward strand.
TCCAGCAGGTTACACATTCATCATGACCGTGTGTGTCAGTGCCTACTAGTCAGTGTGTAACAGTCAGTGTGTTTCTCTGAGATCTCCTCCTCCAGAAGCCCGTGGAATCAGAGGTGTCAGTGACGTGTGAGCCCTAAATCTTCAGTCGTGACTGCTGCTGCTGTCACAGGTCAGCTCACAGACACGACAGCCCACCACCTGTAAAACACTGCTGATGGCCACGACACTCACACCGACCATTACACAGGTGCAAAGACTGTACATATTCCCCAGGGAGGGGTTTGTGCACACACACACACACACACACGCACGGACACACACACACACACACACACACACCGTGAGCCATCATTTAGTGGAAGTTATCGATTAACCCTCTGTAATTAGCACATACACCCAGAGGGAATAAATCATGTTACTGCGGCGTGTGTGTGTGTGTGTGTGTGTGTGTGTCATTACAACTAAAGGAGCGATCGTGAGACCTGGAATTGAGCTCAACTGCTAAATGCTATCAAAGTATCAGAGTAGTCCAACATTCTCACCCGACATAAACTCGTAAATAATCTCAAACAGCAACACACACACACACAGGACTGAACAGTCGTGTGCAGTCAGTGCGTCAAATGAAACAAATCTTGTTTTGATAGACAATGCCGGGATCATTTCAGATGCAGAAGGAGCAGTGAGCGAGTGATGGCGTTAATGATGATGAATTATTATTCACTGGCGCAGAAAATAATCTTGTTTACGACAGTTTTTCTCTTCGTGTTCGCTCGGCGAGCTCCAAAATGCCACATATGAACTCCATACATCATATTCAAGAATCCTCACGGCTGCCCAGTGCGGGTGAACACAGGACGCACAATGAGAAACTGTACATGTAACAAGCCTTTGCTGTCCTCCCTGTTGCTACGGAGACGTCTGTCCATCTTTTCCTCATCCTGTTGTTTGTCTGTGGACGTTCCAGCGTTCAGTGCATCGACGCAAATCATCAACGATGAAGCCAAATCTTCAGCTGACAGTTTCATTACACCCAACCAGCGTTGTTTGATTACACATGCAGACGTCCAATTACCTCCTTAATTGAATTACCATTTTATGAGACACTTCATGTATTTTTCTGTCAGGGGCGGAGGGGGGCGGTTGTTGAACCCTCGCTGTCTTCTTGCTGGAATCTCTGTGGTGATAGAAAGGTCAAGTGGGGAAGCGGCGTTTGGGAAAATATATGCCATTAATTTGCACTTCATTCTCACTTAGCCTGACTCTTCTATATCTTCTTTGACAGTTTTAGGAGCTGCAGTGCTGATGGAAAGTATTTGTGACAGATAATTCAGTGAGGTCACCGACCAACGTTCACACTAACAACGGCTGACTTATTTATGTATTTATACATTAAAATGAAAAAAAGTTGACAGCACATTTGACATTTTGATATTTTTTTAAGTTTTTATTTTACTCTTTTTTTTTTTTTACATGACTCTTTTTTTTATTTTTCCATTTTACATGTTGACATCATTTTGATATGGAGACGGAGGTCTCAAGAGTGAGTCGTTCTCTGTCGACTGTAATACCCACCGAAGCGTTGTAATCTGCGATTCTGCCTAAAATAAATGAAGCTGACCGGACTTGACTCATTGTCAGGACGTTTTGCTCCAACTCTCCAAACTCTCAAACTCATGATGCCGCTGAAGATGAAGTCAAAGAATGTTTAGAGGAGTCATCTCAACTACACGACGGACAATCACTGCAGGGAAAATAAATCCAATAAAATGCGTCCACGTGGAATTATGAGTTTCTGATTCTCACCCTGGGCGTTACGTAAGAGTACTGCTGAATGAAATGTGCTGTATTCAGACTGTCAGACTACAAATAATTATGCTTTGAGCAGAACATTTGTGCTACAGTAGAAGAGCAAATTGAAGAAAAGACAACTGAATGACACTGCTGTTTGTGGTAAAGTTGTGTTGTTTTTACAGAGTAAAAAGAGTTTTTTCTTGTCTTTCAACGTTCATTTTGCAGGGGTGACAGTATTTGTCAATATGAGTCACTTTTTGATGAATTCTGAAGTGTGTTTTTGCCCCAGAGGTCCACCGAGATGTGTGGAGTGTGTGTGTGTGTGTGTGTGTGTGTGTGTGTGCGTGTGTGTGTGTGTGTGTGTGTGTGTGTGTGTGTGTGTGTGTGTGTGTGTGTGTGTG
>CAAKHB010003995.1:17523-33049 GCA_901007665.1 Aeoliscus strigatus
CAAGAAGGCCTCGTGGGAACGAGCCTCTAACTGAGCATTTGACATCTACAGTCATTTCCCAACACAGCGGTTGTCAGTGCACACACACACACACACACACACACACACACACACACACACACACACAACCCGCAGCCCTTTTTTGTTGATTGCTGCGTTCCCTTGCAGCTTTCTGAGCAATAGGATGAGTGTGGGGGCTGGCGGTGTGCCCCGCTGGAACAGCTCCACCCGTTAACACTCTGACTGATCACATTACACTTAATCAAATATTGGCACATCGCTGCCATTAAAGTTTACACGTCAGCCGCTTTCCGGTGCTGCTTTTATCCCACCGCTTGTCACCTTTTCCCTGTGTCAAGTGAACGATGATAAACACTCAAACCTTTCATTTCTCACACTTGTACATTTTTACCTTCTTATCCTTTTTTTTGTGTGTGTGTGTGTGGGGGGGGTTCTTACCCTTCCCACCGGCTTTTCATTTTGATCAAGTGTGACAGGTGCGATGAAGGAGTCTCCTCCGTATTCTTGGTCTGTGTGTAAACGTCAGTATCTCAAAAGGGATCAGGCGAGAGGGAAATGACAGGGAAGAGCTCGAGGCGTGAAGATGACACTATCGGGCACCGGCAGACGTAAAACACAATGTTCAGCTGTCAGCCAAGGTGCTGCCCTAATAAAGTGCTCAAATGCTGATGGGCAGGGGTTTGTTGCATGTCTGACACACACATGCGCTCTAAAGACGATGTTCATCGCCGCTGACAATAATAAATGGGCGGGTTTCCGCAGAGATTCATCTTTTGAGTGCGTACATTCTAGAGACCCCCCCCCAGGGTGAGAGATCAGGCAGCTGAGCACGCACTGCGATTGTGGATCGTCATGTCGACACGACAGCCAATCAGGAAGGAGTTTACTGAACTACATCATGGCAGAAAGTCTTTTACAAATAGTTCCATATTTAATTACTTACTTGGATTTTATTTAAGTATTTATTTCAGTATTTTATTCATTTTGTTAAATGTATTCTATTCAAGTTGTTCTTTCATTTGAGGGTTTTATCCAGTTGTTGTTTCACAGGCTCCTTGTTTGTAATTCAGTTGTTTTCATTTTAATTTAAGCACTTTTTGTTGCACTTTGTGAAAAGTGCTACAAAGTGTGTTTGATTGACGGATTTGATTTGATTTGACTGAGAGAATTAATGTGATTAATTTTCTGGTAAAAGTAAATATTTAAAAATATATATGATAAAAAAAAATTGTAATTAAAAAATTTTAAAAAACTAAATTTTTTATATTTTTATATGATTTTTAATATATCAAAATGCAGCGTGTTTCACTCACAGTGTCTTAAAATCAGCTGACTGAGGGTGTTTTATGTCAACCGCCGATGTGGTGAACGTGTTAAAGTGGACAAACTGTCGCCGGAACAAACTGTCCGTGCGAAGGGTAAAATCACCGGGTGTAATGGAGTCTGACGTGGTCACATTCAGAAGAGGTCCGTCCATGACTGGAGGGAAGCGTCTGGCCACAGCCCAACTCTTTAAGTGAGTGCTACTCTTTCAGATATTAATGAATGTTACTCTGGCACACACTCACATCATTTTCAATAAGGCTGCAGACGCTCGGTGTCGGCGCGCTGCTGGGCCACGCTTTTTACTCTTTGAACTGATGTTTGCCTGACATCGCTGACCGAGCAGTGATAACATCGGTCGGTGGCGGCGTTTCATCTCGATGTCAGGTGACGACCGAGTTGGCCGACTGCCACGTGCGTTGTGTTGTTTTGTGTCGTGACCGGGAGCAGGAGAACGGATGTGTCGGATGCGTTCTCAACGACTGGAAACTCTCCACGAGGTTAAAGTACTCTGCGGTCACACTTATCACAAGCCCCCCATGACTTGGTCCTGCGTAGGCTAGCTAATGCACTGGAGAGGGTTTGTGGAAAGGAAACGAGGAAGATCAGACACTATCCACCACGAGGGAAGGAGGAGAGTTTGGTCCAGCTTGGTTCGACTCGGTTCCATTCAGGCGCTTTTCCGTGACAATTCAATACTTCTTCGACATGGGTGGTGACGTCACAACGGCGGCTGCGTGAAACAGCTGGCCTGCTAAACAGGGTAGTGCAGTGGTTAGCATTGTCTGTAGGTATGAATGTGTGTGTGTGTGTGTTTGTCAATGGTTGTCTGTCCTTCATGTGGCCCTGCGACAAGCTGGTGGACTCCGCTCTCTGCTACGGTTTGCTCCGTCCAGCCAAAAAAAAAACAAACAAAAAAACGTCTGTGCTTCATTAATGCACCACATTGTGTGTTTTTGTGTGAGCAGGAGAACACCAACTCTTCATCTCCAGATGAGGAGGAATTTGTGAGATGTCTAAATGGATGACATGTTATTGATGGGCAACAGGCAGATTAACATCCAACGGAGTAATTAATGAGGTCATGAACATATTAAAACAGCATTGTCTCTCGAGTCACTACAGTTTTCTTGGCTTCTTTGTGCAATGACCCTTCTCCACCCTGGATGTTTGTATTCATCTTGCTCTGCACCGCTGAATGAGAGACCCAATCGGTACGCCCACTCGTTTACTGTAGCTGCTCCACACAACGATCTAGGTTTTCACATGTGGCTTTAAACAAAGGGAGGCTTCAGTTGGCTTCTCGCATTCAGCTCCTGCAGGTCTCCATGAGCTCAGGGTTGCAGTGCATCTGTGAAAGGGGCTCAGGGTGACACTGGATCAACGTACCAGAGAAACCTTGTGTCTGCATTCACATGCAATAAGAGCCTTGTTGAATCGTGTGCAGCTTCTGGCTGCAGATTTATTCATTTCACTCAACTCTATAGTTATAAGAGGCGGCTAGCTCTTCAATTTGAGAAGACTGACCCCACAACCTGACTTGTACTGGTGTTTTACAGAGGATCCTCCAATATGTGGTAAAACATTGAAAAACTGAACTATTAACTGCACATGTCTTGTTTTTTTCCAAACTCACTCACTGAACGCAGCTGCAACTGCATCTTTGGCCGTTTAATGTTGGATGGGATCTGCATCCATGTGAGCATCTAAGCAGCTTGTTCCATCTACACACTTCAGCTGTGTTATTGTCCTCTTGGTGGCCGCTGGAAAGCGCCGTTATGCTGATAGTCACCTCCTGCCAGCGATCAACTCCAGTGCCCATGGGCTTTAGCCTCTTTGCTAGCATGTGTGCTTCCTGAGCCGGAGGCGTAACACCAACCCAGTGTGGGGACCACATGCTCACATGAGACATACTGGAGATATGCAGGGTTACTGTAGGTAAATAATACAGTTAGTTGGGGATGTTTTAGTCGTCAGTGAATGTTAATATACCCCAACCTAAAGTGTTACTGAATGTAGGTGTGACACAACCGAGGTGATGAAGTGAGCTACTGTGACCAGGGCTAAAGACATTTAATGAACCAACCCTAAAACATGACAGGAGGAGAAAGTTCTGTGGAGAAATAAGCATGTGATCACGCAAAATATGGATAATGTCGTGACACCTGGAGGTGAGACGCTGCTGTCCTGTCGCACTCGGCTTCTCCTTCGACGCTGCAAACTTCAGCCATCCGAGACTCACCGAGCACATAAATAAGTCACGGTGCGGAGGGGAGGATTGTTCCGTGGTCACCGCATCGGCTCAGCAGCCTGTGTAAACAGGTGCCTGCATGACTTTGTCCTGACCACAACCGACTGCGGCGACTTCAACAGGCGTCTTCATAAGAAACGGCTGATAAAGGACATAAAAGCCTCGTTCAGTCTGCGTGTGTCCTCATGTCAATCCTTGGAAAACTCTCACCTGACAAATCCGTTCTGTCCTGTGAACGGCGTCTCTGTGTGACCAACGGGCCGAAACAAAGACAGAAGACGAGCGCACAAACGGGTATATCCGACCCAACAATGAACAGAGGTGAGGAATAGCCAACGTTAATTGTAGCGATGACAGATTTATCCAACATATCCTAAATACGACTTTGTAACGATATGATTGAAACCCTTTAAAGGGGGGAGGGGAGAATGAATGTCACTCCTAAGAAATGTGTCTAAATGAATATAAAGATATGACTGGACAATAGCAGTAAGTCGGAGAATATGTGTATGAAAAAACGTGTCATCTACTGAAACACAAACACACACACACACACACACACACACAAATTTCCACAGCTCTCAGAGGTGTACAAGCACAGATCACCATTATCTTCGACAAAGTTGCACCTTCATTTTATGCTCCAGCAGATGACAATAATTTAAACCTCCCGATATGCAAATTTCCTTAATTGGACTGTCACAAGTTCTCAGGCATCGGCAACTTCACACAATGACTGCAGCTCGGAGCAGATTGGATTCCGCTGGCCAATCTTGTACATGTAATTTTCAGTAATTTTGCAGGCGTCTCTCCGCAGGTTCCCGCAACACGTAGCTCACGAGACCTTCCGGATGCACAAAGAAGATGGCACGTCAACTTTCTTCCTCTCGTTCTTGCTACGCCCAATTATTCCAATTTCAACCAGACACGTCACAAACCTGCACAACCTGCCCTCTATGAACCGGTTTAAAATATCTATGATGATGGTTGCGACAACCTCACACTAACACACACACACACACACACAAATAAAATAGAAATATTTAAAAGTCCGGCACCTCCTTTGGGCGGCGTGGGAAAGGTGTGAAAGCCCCCTTACAAGACAGAAGGACTTGGTCTGTCTGGACGTGAATAAAGCACGTGTGAATGTCCTCACGGCGGCTGCCGATAAAACAGGATAATTTGGAGATGGATGGGAGAACAAATGGGGAAATGATATTTTTAGCCATGATGTCGTTTAAAAGCAGCGGGAGAAATGGAGTAAATGAGAGTAAATTACCACATTTCTGGAAAAAGAAAAAGCAGAGTTTAATGGGAGGGGGGCGACTGGGGAGAGGAGCAGAGGATTTGTGCTGCGATCTCACCTCCAGGTGACAGAAGCCGTGAGACGCTCTAATAAGCTTTGCGCTGCAACACGGAGTGACAGACGACTTTATCCAGGATTAAACTACATGGATGTGGCTCTGGGATTAGTATGAAATTTGGAGCTTTCACCGTCTGTTATATTTCTATCAAAAGTAGATTCTTCTTTCATCCACACGTTCATTCAGTACCACTGATGCTTTCTTGCTCTTGTGTTATTATAATTAAAAAAAAAGACTAGAGGGGGCAAAAGAATATGAAGCATGAAGGAACAGAACGTTGTACTGTCTGTGAGATGTTCTGCGGTGGCCCTTCACACCTTTTCAATACCACAGTGATACTGGAAATGACAAAGGGCTTTAAAACCGCGGTGAAGCGTGTCTGTTAATGTCAGCGGTGTTTGCCGGTAAACACACGCAGTCTCTCTGAGCGACAAAGTCAACACAGGAGGAAATTAAAAAAAAAAAAAAGAAATCTCACTCTGCTTTTCAGCTGGATGAGAGGCTGTTGATTGGAAATTTAGCTTGTTCTACTTCTCTCGCTTTTAAAGCAACCAAAGTTACAGTACGTACACACACACACACACACACACGCGCGCGCCTGTTACTCATCAAACGACAAAGATGCTAAAAGCCTCAAGAAGAAAAAAAAAACTCATTACAAAGACCATTTCTGTCCTTTGTGTGCTTCAGTGAGGAAGCACATTGTATTCCAGTACATCATTAATAAATGAGTGTGTGAACAATGGCGGACTGACAGCTCAATGGTCGCGAAGCCAAAGTCTCCAATGCCAGAAGCAAAAGAGTCATTATGCTCCGTGGGCCTTTTCAGAAATCTGCAAAAACTCATTTTCATGAACTACTATCAGACAGAAACACGGTCTGTCGGTGGAAAGTCCTCCTTTTCAGCAAACTTACGCTTGTTCCGTCTCCAGCAGCCAAAGAACGTCTGTCCACCATCTTACCCAGTCCGTCCAAAGCCAGCCGGCTTTGACTTTCACCTCGACCAGCTCACTTCAGCATCAGACACACACATCACAGACATCTGTTGACATCAGTACGTCCTTATTCCCTCTGTCCTTAGTCCTTCTGTCCTCACTCCCTCTTTCCTCACACCCTCTGTCCTTAGTCCATCTGTCCTTAGAAACACTAAAAGTGAGTGATAATTACACCGGTTGATTTATCAACTCATGTTTTAATCAAAGGTCTTTGTAGCTGACAGTAGCACCTGTTGGGCAAAACTGTGATTTAAAACAACGCATTTAAATCAGCACACACACACACACACACACACACACACACCTGAATCCTAATGCATTCAGTGCATTCAGTGCACGTCAACAGATTTAAAAGGCAAAATGCTCTCACTTCACCTTCACATCATTTGCTTCAATCAGAAAAGGTTTGATAAAAGCTCCTTTTGCTTCCACTGGAACACTTTGTCACATAATAAGTGCGTTTCAGATTCCTCATTCCTCATTTACGGGTTCACTGTGAGGCTTTTTACACTGATGGGTGGCAATTTCCCTTCATGTCAAGTTTCCAGCCGATGTGCATTTGCCACATACATCGACACGTCGGTGCATTTTGAAGTGGACCAGCGTTTTGCATTTGAAACGCAAGGGACACACACTGACCTTCATCCTCATCACTTTACCTCTTTTCTCCATGAGTCACAAACATACGACTGTAAAAGAGGTGCTTACCTCTGCTTCTATAAGATGGTCACGTCAGCCACGTCAGCCAAAGTCAAAATGACTCCGTTTATTAACTCATTAGCTGTGTTAAACGCTTCCTCAATGTTTTATTTACAGATTAAACACGCTTGAGTCACAACTGGTGCGGCGGCGGCACTGGCTCAGGAAGAAGCAGCTCTCGTCGGAATGTGCTTCCATTTCAAATGGAAGATGTCGGAAGTTCCACATCTTTTAGACCATCTGTGGTCACGTGACACATCTCTCCCTCCAAACACTTCCACACCCGCGAAGAAACACGCCGCACTGTGCCACCTACACTCACCGCTAATGAGATAGCATCCTTAATTAGCTTCAGATCTGTTTCCCAATCAGACGGCGAGAGGCTAATTGATCACAGCGCGGCTATTTACCTTCCTTTATGGCAGTGAATGACGGTACAACCACCTGCCGTTTTAGGAGGGATGGGAAGCGTTTGGATTCTCAGTAGCAAACCAAGGTCAGAGATAATTGATTTGTATTATTACTATCAGAAGTGTAGTTTTGCAACGTGGAACAATTTCGTTTTACCAACACTGTCTGAGGCAGCTGGAACAGCTTGCTGCCGGTCAGACTTCTTATTAGCTGTGAGTAATTGCAGAACACTGGTGGGAATAAAATGTTTTTTCAGAGTCTGTAAAAAGGCAAACTCGCTCGGAGAGGATCTGACGGGGGAGAAGTGTGGTTAAGTGATTTATGTTAACTGAGTGAAGGATGTGTTGATGTCATAGATCCTGCGGTCCGGAGACGTGAGATTTGTTTGCGTGTGTCCTCAGCGCATGACTCCCGCGCTCTGCCTGACACAGCCACGTATAAACCAAATTAAGCTGGTACTTTTCTGTCTTTATCATTTGAAATCTGGCGCGTGGTATAAAAGTGACAATTGCTGTCAGTCTGAGCCGCTTTTCCGGCGACATGTTCCTTTTTTCTTGCTATCGCCACATGTGCAGCATGGCCGCCGTCAGTCAGACGTCTGTGTCGTGGACGAAGGATAATTAAAATCTGGCTTGTGAAATTAATGAAGCTTAACGTGTGCGCCGCCCTGTCACTCCGCCCTGGTGATTTTGTTGAAGGAGATGTGATTCACTGCGGCTAATTACCGACTGAGCTCTGTTCGTCCGGTCGGACATCGCTCTGCCAGATCGGCACGAAAGGTGAACAGTCCAAGGCGTACTTCCGTTAGTACACTATGCACACTACGTGCTTACTCGCAAAGTGCGTAAATCTCGACAGGGTAGTACTGTCTCAAATCAAGCAGTGTCGTCGCGCACATACCAGAAATGAGCTGCCGCTAGCTGCCGCATTTTGTGAATATTTACAACACATCAATTCTCTGACCTCAAATCTTCAACCACAATCTTGTACAGTGAAGATGACAATTTATCTCACGCAGGAACGAAACGTGCGCCACAGCGTCAATGCCTGAAAATGTGATGTGGTTTACCAGCTAGCAAGCTAACGCTAGCATTGGCTGGGATTCCATTGGTCGGCAATATCCCCCATGGTGCCTTACCAAAAGTGAAAGGTCACGTCATTTCTGACATGAAATCAGATTTTGTTTATACATATATATATATAATTTTATTTTAAAAAATATTTTAAAATTAAAAATTAAAAAAATACAAATACAAATATAAAAAATAGAATTAAAAAAAGTAATAGCGCTTTAAGAGCAGCAGTGTGAGAGTGCAGTGAGCTGATAGAGACAGCAGGGAGAGGAGAGGAAGTCTGTAATAAGGCAGACTGATAATGTTCCTGGTCATTAATAATGTAGGGAAGAATTTCTTCTCCCAGTAGCCTCACTTATGAACCCCAGGAGTGGCGTGCGCTCTGTGCTCCCCGCTGCACGAGCGTCCTTGCTGTATACTGGTCAGCCAGCTCTCCTCCCTGTCGTCTCTCATTTCTCTGGGGTGTCCATTACAGTGAGCCCCCCGCGGGGTAAGCTACAGCATCCTCCAGCCCCAACCCCACTATTACAAGCAATGAGAAAACATATTTAACCAACACACACATTGTTGCTGCACCTACACACACACACACACACACTCTCCCTCACCATCCGTTCATCCAGCGCGGCTCAAGGGCCTGCGTTGAGTGGGCTCCAACCCCATGCCAGGGTCTTGGCCACATTAGCGGTCTGGCAGGAGAGCGACCGGCTGTGCCCACTAAAAGCTTCCAGCTAACACCCTCCCTCAAGAGCTGGCACCCTTTAGAGGAGCTGGCGTCGGTCACAAAGTGGACAGATTCTAATCCGATTTGTTGGTTTCTTCTGAGGTGTCCTCAGACGCCGCGGTGCTTATTTGGGACACATGGACTAAATATGAAGTAGGAGCGCTGTATGTGACGCGTGATCGCTGGGATTTATTGGATTAAATGGCTGTGGCACAGAGTAGTGATACGACTTTGTCAGAAGTAAAAACTGTGACGCAGCAGTCGCAGAACATGAAGCCAATATAAGTCGCTTCACAGCGATCACCTGACAGCTGCACATGGTTCGTGTAAGTCGATCCTGCAGCTGGGTGGATTAACACCCAGCTCATCACTGACTGCCACCGTTTGCCCGGTATTAACCTGAAACAACCTTTGGTGCTACCGTACCTGCGTAGGGCACAGGGGCGTCCTTGTCCAGCGCCACCAGAGGGGGATCGAGCAGAACGACGTCGGTGTTTTCGGTGATCACCCCGTGGTACGACGTCTCGATCCATGGCTTGTGTTTGTTCACTGAGGAGACAGAGAGCAAAGAGTCAACTTTCAGCAATAAACAACAGCACTACAGCCTTAAATTAAAATAATGATAATAATAATAAATTGAAAATAAATGCAAATAAAATAAATGAATTGATAAATTATGAATTAATTATAATCTCTCTCTTTACTCTTTACTCTTTACACACAAAAAACATGGTGCTGAAATATAATGTCCACGCATGTGTATGCAAACACAAAGACACGTAGATTATTTACAAAGGAATATATTTTATGATCAAATCTCAGAAAAGAACTCAATTGTGCAGTTACAAAAAGAAAGCAATGCTGTGGTGACTAAGTCTTGCTGTAATACTTAATGATAATGGAACTAATGATTTGACAACTTGAACTCTAAGACCTCAAGTTGCCACATGCTGAGAAATATTGAGCAAAATGAAAAAAAAAAAAAATCACAATTTCACAGTTTTTCAGTATCAGTTTCTCCAATACATTCTCATTTCACAAATCTCCGCTCTTCTTTCTTTCAAACACCCCCTGCAGGTTTCAGAGCTCTGCTCCGTGCTCAATCAATGTCTTCCACTGCGCTGGGAGCACACAACTGACCCGAAGCCACGTCACGACGAGAATCATGAGCTGAGGGCCTGATTAGGGCTTATAATCAAATAACAGTCCTTGAGACTGTGGGTGGCTTGTGTTGCTGAAAGGCTCTCGCATATGGATGCTAAGAGACTAAAGGTCTAAAAATACAGTACGCTACATTAGCAGCTGACTCAGAAAAACAAACAAAAAAAAGAAAGTCAAGCACACTAGTATCAAAGATAAAGAGGCAACAACATGTCAAATGAATAAAAGATCCACTGTGTCGTCTTACAACCAGTGAACAATGGGTTTGTCTGCAGGAGACAGAGCATTGAGAAATAATTGACAAGGGGAGATTGTTACTGGGCAAACTGCGTTGTTTTCTGAGGTGGATGAAATAAATAAAACATCTACTGTATAGTGATAATAAAAGAGGTCAGTCAGTCGATACACCTGAGTGACCACTGTTGCTGATTATGAATGGAATAAGCTGCATAAAAAATTAAAAATAACGTGTTTTTGCACAGTTACTGCTCCCGTACACGTCCCTGGATGCACTCGTGAGGAAAGAAAACAATGTACAGTATGTAACATCTAATGTGTTATCATAAGAATGTAAAAGTGTTTTAATCTAGAAACAGGACAATTTGAGCGTCTATTAAACAAACTAGTTGAAGTAATTTGGTTGATCCCATTTTGTAAACTATTTAACGGGATTGGTGCTGACGACCAAAATCCCTGAAAGGCAGTAAAAGCTCAGTTAGTTAAGAGTAACACATGCATTCATTTTTCTCATCACTTGAATTGAATTGCCTTGTTTTTATCTGTCAAAGGTACTTGAAATATGATTAAATTGAAATTGGCAATCTCAGTGTCGTTCTCTGTTTTGTAATGTTTTGTTTTTAATTACAGACATACGCCCAAAAGTTATATCATTTTGAATATACCTTGAGTGAGATAAAGAGCTGAACTTGAATTATTTCAGCGCCGTTTTCTGTTTTGAGGACTCGGTTCTGAGGGAAGTAGTGAGAAACTCGTGAGATGAGAGGGCAACACGCTAACATGACAGCAATGCATAATCCAGCGTGTCAGCCCAGAAAGCTCCGCTAATGAAACAACCCTGATGCGGCAGAAGATCATTCACAAAGCCCAGATAGATGGAGAGAAGGCGCCAGTTCATAAAGACGTCATAAATATGCATCGGTTTACAACAGTAGGACAAACAAAAAACAGCTACATCTCCATTAATTTTCTGATTTAAATGCAGAGACATTTAATTCTGGAAATAAATGTCGAGCTACAGTTAGAGAGACTGTTTTTTTTTGTTTTCTGTATGTGTCCTGTGAGGTGACGCAACAGGCGAACGCCACAGAAATGCCAAGAAACCCTCCTTTACGATGAAGAGCAAATTAGCACTTTTGTGCGAATGTCAGATCCGGCTATTGGAATAACATCCTGAAATATCATTTCCTCTTACAGCTCAACATGCGACGTGGGTTATCATGAAAGACAAATTTGAAAGCAGACGGTGGGGAAAAAAAAACGCTGAAAACTGCTGATTTGAGTCAAAGTGCCTCCCTGCGATTAATGTGGAATACAGGTTACAACTGCGCAGGCACAATGCGTGACAGCTAATGAGCAGTCTGCAGAATTAATGGGGCTTCATATTCAGGCATCTCAGTTTCCGAGCCCTGCTGACCTTTAAATCCTTGACTCCACCGTTTTTGTGCAACTCGCCATCCCCACTGATCTGTGTCCGGCTGACCTAAATATTCCTTTATCAGCATTACAGATATTTGCTATTGTGGAAGCACAAAGTGCTCCAGCTGCAATGTTGTCAGACTTATCATAAAATGTTTGGTCCTTTGAATACCTGTGCTATTGTTATATTACTCAAAATAATGAGGTGACCATGTCCTGACCTCTGACCCCAGAGCCCTTTCAAGTGTCGACAATAAGAGACCAGTTGACTTTGGTGGTCCAGTTGGGTAAAATAAGAAATGGAAATTTAACACCATTCAGGAAATAATAACAGTAGTAAATAATAATAACAGAGGCTGCCATAGGAAACGAGTCTAGATGCTAAGTTAGCTCTGCTAGAACACTAACATGAGCATCAACATGAACAAATTGGCTGAATTAACAGGGAGACCTATTCTGTACTGATTGGATTATGTATTGACATTCATCTCATCTAGTTACATGATGAGCTGCCAATATTTACAGAGGATCTACTGGATTATAGACATTTGGCACTCTGGACTACGGCTCCTGTCGATGGGAATGAATGATGCGCCACTTCAGAGGTGGTACAGTCCACTTCAGGGCTGTGTGAACATCATTCCATTTTACAGCATGGCGAAGGTGACAACACATTACTATGTTACAATACATTCGAAATAATATACCATATATGATAATATGAATGATTCAAACCCCTCCAAACTATTGCTTTTATCCTGTTTGACAGGGTCCGTGTCCTGTTTACTAGGATACTGGGTACTACCATGAGTAAAAGTACAGGCTGTGTCAGAAAATACCCAGCACATGCAGTGAAAGCAGCAGATAGCCGAACATCTCAATTACGCCTCCTGACATTGCCACACAGTCGACCTTTGTGGTATCAGCAGTACACAAAATCAAGTGCATCTTTCCATCAGTCAGCGTGGCCGGGCGGAGCTGTCACTGCGGGTTAATGACATCTCAAACCTTCGCTGCTGTCGCTGTGCGTGGGGTGACAGTTTTTCACCAGGAGTGATGAAGGCATTAAAGAAAGACTCCACCTCCTGGAATCGATGTCTCAATGGAGTGCGACCTACATGTGCAATCCAAACCCTGCAGATCCACCTGCCCCACCACCACACCCTCCTAGGGAATAGGGGGGCAAACTGGATGGATATGCTAATAATGCTATCAGCGGTTAGCAGGTACAGATGAGCTCTGCTCCAGAAACTCCTCTCGGGAGTAATTGCATCCACGTAACACCCTAGAACCCTGAACACCCCTAAAACATGAAATGTCTGACAAGATATCTACCAGTGGGCAGAGGCTTTTTTTTGGTGCATTCCAGTTGCAGCGGACATGATAATGAGATGATGAGTCGTAACTTGCGGTGACTTAATTTGAAACTGCCCTAGTCAATAAACAACACGTTAAGTGGTATTCCACGTATGACGACACTGTGACAACAAACACGCTGAAAACAGACATATCTGTTCTGTCATTGAAATCAACTCAAGTGCTATAAAAACAGTGGGGAAAAATACAACACTGCTAGCTAATACTGTGCTCTGCCATCTTGGATTCTGAGCTCAGTGTCGTCTGAGTTGGATCGAGGTCTAAGTCAGAGTTTCCTGGTTTGGAAGTCGTTCCACTTCCTTTTATTTCAGTTAATGTCAGTTAAACCTCTTATTCATAAACCAGCAACTCATGCACCTTGAAAATCAAAAAAATCAACAAACAGTTGACCTCTTTGATACCTGAGAGGTGCTAGCCAACAAGCTAACATGAGCTAGCAACTTTTTACTATGGGGAAAAAAAAACTTTTACAAGGCATTTATCAGGCATACATTAACTTACGCGCTACCATTAAAGCTTATTTGAACCCAGTCAGCGACACAATCCTCCATTTCAACTTGAAACCAAATCAGACCAGAGTGGTTGATCAATACAGGGACACGGCCAAATTAGTCTGCATGTACGAGTCAGGAAGAAGCACTTACAGGAGTTAGCTTAAAGCCTTCAAGCTCTTCTGCGCTAATGACTCCCCCAATGAGAAGGTTTGTCTTTTCGACAATTTGATTGAACCATGCAACCGTTCATGTGCACCTCAGCCTTCGGGCGTCTGGTGTTGTCGAATAGGATGTGTGCTTAAAGAAGTGGAAAACAAACACACACACACACACACACACACACACACCTGAGCAGAGGCATCAATGCGCTGTGTTACTACAACAATACTGGCACCAATAAATGGCGTGTATTTGTGGTAAATGTTTATTTTCTTTCCTCAACAAACGTAAGAAAGGCGAGCTTCTGGGCTTGAATAATTCTCAGAATATAACGTGAACAAACAGGTCAGCTGCTTCCTGAGGATCTCACCAAAGAAAATGTTGACATACACCTGAAATGTTCTCTATGTTTCTAGTTCTGTTGTTCTGACATTCCAAAATAACATTCCTACTCAAGATAGTTTTATTATTTTATGAGGAATATGAAGCATTTGGGTTTTTTTCATTTTCAGAATCACGAGAATGTCAGAATGTGTGCCGTTTTGCATAATACACACAAACACACGTGCGCGCACACACACACACACATATATATGTAACGAAGCTAAAAGCCAGTGAATAATTGTTTCTCATATGAGTTTAATTACAGGGGTGCAGTTATTATTTCTGAACAGGCGACTATCATCAGGGAGGGCTAAGATGTGAAGGCTGGAGCTCAGGTGCCCTTTTCTGCTGGTGGCTGGTCAGCACAGCTATCTCCCTCTGCCATTTCCCCGCCAATTAAAGTGAAAGCCGTGGATTTTACTTGAGGCTCCGAGCATGGCAGAAGAGTCATAATGACTGATTAATCTTTGACCAGGTAACGTTTTCTGCCACCGATTCTGTGCGGGCAGGTGGAATCTACTTAACGGACTCGTACGGCAATCTGAGCGGGCCCCAGGGAGACGAGGGACGAGAAGAAACAGTTGTAATTAAAAATAAATCTGTCGGAAATTAAACTCTGATTGATGAGGTCAGCATAAAGAGCTGCAATGAATACATCAGCTTAATGAAAAGTAAGCCTAGAAGAGAAGTTAGATATTACTGCTACCAACAGCCAATTACACCTACAAGGCAACCAGGCAGATCCCACCAGCTTGAAGAGGAAAAAAAGGAGGGGCTATGTCTTGCACGTGGAACAGTTGAACTGTTTTTACAAAAGTTGTAACAGTCCTGTCGGTGATTCCACCTGTACCATTGCAAACAATGGATAATGGTGCCTAATATTAGGACCAATTGAGCTGCGAGCTGGTGATGAGTACCTATGTGGGCCGTGTCTGTGTGACATGTAAATATGTGTGTATATATATATATGTCGCACCTTATGTGAGTGTGTGTGCATGCTTGCGCGTGCGTGCACTCAGCAGGGCCGTGCGAGCAGATCAATGGGCTCCTGTGAAGAGCACAGCGGTGTTGCAGCACGACCCGGCAGCCTCAGCCTTTAACGAATCCACGCTCTGCCCTGCGTAAACATCCAGCGAGCACTCTGACCGCCGCGAACGCATCACACAAGCATTGAAGCTCAAACGGTTCACACAAACACACAAATAAGTCCATTTATAGCTCCGCGACTGCCACTGAAAACACAGGTGCATTTGCCAGCGCACTTATCAAAGTCTGCTTGTATTTGCACGGCACTGAACAATGGCATTTTTGATTTGACATTTCTTTCCCTGCTACCGCTCAACGTTGTCCGTGCAAAATGATAGAGCCCAGGCGAAGGTCAGGCTTTTATCATGAGCTTGTTTTCCCTCCACCTTGACTGAATTGCAACCACCC